>JAZHYW010034184.1:0-10777 GCA_037355805.1 Ixodes ricinus | reverse complement strand
TTACTGGCTCTGCGGACGCACAGGATGAGCACAAAGGTGGCGAGGATGGGTCCGATGTCGTCCGCGATGGTGATGATGCTAGATCTACGACTGGACATCGAGAATCGCTTCTCGAACGTGGACAAGGTCGCCACCAGATACGTGCGGTACGCTCCCTGGAAGACACCCAGGGCACCGAAGGCGACCGCATAGTATCTCGACGTGGCGAACCGCTGCATCCAACCCGGCCTGTAGTTCCCAACGCCGCAGAGATACTCCTTGCCATTGCAGAGGTCTTGCCGTGGTTGCTTCGCTGGTACACTCCCCAGAATCTGAGTCCTCGTCCATCACCTGTTGAAAACTCTCCGCAGCAGTCTTGCAGCCGTTCTTCCGAATGGCAGCCGATGTCAACGCAGATAAAGGCTGTTTCGCGAGCGTGGGGGTAAGAGATACCTTGCGGAAGCGAGACCGTGTGAAAGATGAGCGAGCGAAGTTTAGATTGACGAAACCCAGTATTCTAGGTGTAGAAGGAAACCAGGGAAGAGGAAGGGAGTGAGATGTGCGGCGAGATATTTTAGAGATGCTGACGGGAGTCCCGGCCTCTAGTGAAACTGGTGCCGGTCAGATTTCAGTCACGCTGTCCTGACTAGAAGGTGTGTTTCAAGACCTTGATATTTTTTTCGTACATAACCTATCAGGAGTAGACCAAATGCTCTTTAAGACCGTGAGAATGAGCCGACCGTGCGAACGTCAGCTAACCTTCATGTAAGCACAGTTGGCGCCCGGTTGCATATCGAGCGAAAACCAGGGTGCTGCTCCTTGCGCTTCAATGGCTGTTTCGTGGTGTCAAATGCATCCCACGAGGCAGGCGAGATCGAAGGGCGTGTACCTGAAACAAACAGAAAGAAAGAAAAAATCTTTAAGTAACAGAAAATATATATTTTTTTCCAGCGCTTTATAACCTATGTTGTCAACAGATGATGCTACAGACAACACCGATCCCTGCGCGAACGAAGGGGATCGAGAGGAGGACGAACGATATCGGACACCGGAAAATTTCCTTGACCGCCGAGCGGCGGAGAGGCGCTTGGCCTGTGGTTTCGTTTAACGGACTATGATACGCTACCTGTGTGCGTATGTGTGTTTATTTGTGAGAAAAATAAGCTTAAATTAACGTTGACAGCTATAGTTCGTTGCAACTCAAGGTAGGGCGAAGGAAAGCAATGCCGGGGAGGTGGAAGCAGACGGAACGCTGGAGAGGAGAGGGGGAAACCTCCTCCTTTCTTCAGCGTTCCGCCTGCTTCCTCTTCCCCGGCCTTCCTTTCCCTCGCCCTACCTTCTTGAATTGCAACGGACTATAATTAACTACATCGGTAACTTAAAATCGCATTTATAGGTTTCTAGACGCAGTTCAAAGGGGAAAAGAAAACGAGAAAACAACAAGAACACAATATAAGACCTTAATAGACAAGCGCTGTCCAGCAGGCACAAAATGCGACGATGTTAACACGAAAAAAAATCTGTTTCTCAATTTTGTTTTCAAAATCTTATAAGAAAGGAGAAATATTGCCTATCTTGGTCACCAACACAGGAACAAACTTTGGTATTTTCGTCTACACCACAACAGTCGAAGTCGTGTCCGCGCTAACTGTGTCTCGCCGTGTACCAATTCCTAGCCCAACTCCACACATTGCCACTGTTTAAAGGGTTAGGTTACAGCGTGCGCGTGATCGTATTTATCTAAAATAGGGAAGCCTACGAACGTCGCTTGTCCGCTTCCGCGATTGGTTTGGGCGCGCCCAATACAACACGGCGGCGTGTCGCCAACTTCCCTGCTCCCACCACCAAACGCTAAACGCAATAAATTGCAAAAAAGAAAAAAAGAATAGCCTAGAATGGTGCATAACAATTCCAGTTTTCAGCCTTTCTTACGATTAACGAGTATGTGCCCTGCAGGTTAAATCATGCATAGTCGTGTTTTATAAATGCATGCCAGGACGTTTCACGCGAAAAAATCTCGCCGGCACCATTACAACCAACCGAAATTCACATACGAATTCACGGCAGCGAGACGCCATTCTTTTGTTCTTTGTTTCTTTACGGGCGACATCGGAACCGCTCAAACGAATCGCTGCCCAGTCACAACACTGCCCCGTCCCAACGCACCCCAGACAGAGCTCATATCACCTGCAATTGATATATGTATTTCGTTCACGCGCGGTTCAAGTTCCAGCCTACCGCGTTATCAATCCCGTTCAACCAGCAAATAATAAACTCCGGCGTTCCGATTGCAAATAAAAATAGGTAGCGAGCGTTATCCCCGAAGTTCTATGATGTATCAAATGCAGCATGTAAGGATAAATCGTTTAAATTTGATTTGAAAACCGTTACACAGTCGTTGTATTTTTTTATTGGGGGAAAGGGGGGGGGGTGAGCAAGAACATACTGTTTATTAATAACCCCACTACATGTAGCCGGAAACAGGCGTCACGTGACAAGACATCACGCGACGTGGTCACGTGAGATGAAATCACGGTGTCAAGTTTTGACATCAGGTAACGCAGGGTCACGTAAAGTCAATTTTCCAACTAGATTAGCGGAGAAATGCGCGGACGGACGGATGGACAAAGTACTGAGATTATGTGGGTTCCTTTAAAAGCCTTCGATGCCTTAAAGGCGCCAGCAAGACGTAAATACACGAAGAGCGCGCAACTACACTGCTTATGTTCCGCGTGTCAACAGGCATACCTTGTGTTTATGAATGTGAGAGATCGACTTTGTGCCATTGACCGTTTTTCCTTTGCGCATTGAAGGTACCTCAAATTTTTTTTGTACTTTGAATAATTGTCAATCATAATAAATAAATAGATTTAACGCCATTATAACAATCCTGTTTTCGGCTCTCAAGTAGTTTGTGCCAAACCAAATAATATTGCTTTTCAATTAGCTTTATTTCACGGTTTTCATCTATCCGCACAAAACTAAGCACTAAACTATCATTCTCGATGTTGCACATCCGACATTTCTATGTCCATCTTCCTAAACGTCCGGTGTGTCCTAAAATCATAAACCGTCATTTTAAAAGTTAAAAACGAGATGTTGCAGATATGGGACGCACACTTTCATGCAAAGCTGAAGTGACTGAAATCGAAAAATACGGATATTTACAATAATATTGTTCTCTCTTCTGGTGAAGGCTCAACAGCCTTTGCATTCATTTTCGCGCAGGAAACGGTGACTCGCAGAGGAAGTATAGAACACAGTGTTACTGCCTTTTTTTCAACGATACAGAATTGCTGGCTTGCGCTGATGATCGAGGCCTCAAAACCGAAACTCGCGTATCGTGACTGCGGTCGCTACTACCCAACCCCGTTGTCACATCACCTCTGCAAAAAGTAACTTTAAAATTACCAGGAAACACACAAAAATGACACTGATATAATTATCTTGTAAAAATCACCTTATTTAGTAAAAAAACAGTGTCTATATGCTTTAAAAAAATTTTCTGCACGAAAAAACGACATATTAACTTTTAGGTCTGGCTTCAAACGGCTCACTGCTGTTTGAAGCCAGAATGGGGTGCTAAGAAATAAAACACATAGGGCTAAATTTCAAGAAATAGACACCTTGCGACGTATGCAACCGCAAAAGGGAAACTATAGAACATGTATTTTTAATGTGCACGGGGCTTCGTCCCACCCTCTTCGATGGAAGGGGGGGGGGTGACTACGGATTTGGACGGGGCACTGCGATTTGCAGACATGGAGGGACGAAGGGCTAAGAGGAGATTGGAAGATTGGCGAAAAAGATCTAGGGAAAGGTGAAAATACAGATAAAAATAACCAATGGGAACGCTTTAAAAGGTACAAAAACTTGAAAGTATAAAACAGGAGGACAAAAGCAGAAACAGGACATCTTTCAAAAAAAAAAAAAAAAGATGTCCTGTTCCTGTCTTTGTCCTCACTGTTTTATACCTTCAAGTTTTGTATCTATTAACCAACACGCTCGTTTTCAATTGTAACTTTAAAAAGGGGGGGGGGGGGGAAGGGTTATGTTAAAACAAAATTCATACAAATAAAAACAAAAAAAGGATGACGAAATGTTAGGCTGGGTGGCGCAAGCTGCCGACCGTTACAAAGGGTATAGCCATTACCATCCATGCATCCATCCATCCATCCTCTGCCGAATCTTTAGAAAAGTTCGGCAAAAATTCCGGCTTCGCCGAATCTCAAGATTCGGCACCGAATTTTCGATTCGGCAAAGTTCGGCCCATCACTAGTGTTTACAAGCAAGCCCGCTTTGCCCACACCAGGTGCCAGCGCTGCGCGTGCGTAGTAACCAAACTCGGGAGGAGTGAAGCTTCTGCGCATGCGCAGTACCGACAGCAGCGCCACCGCAGTGGAGTGACGTCAGTGAGTCATGCGAACACCGAACGGCAGCTTGCACCACGACCTCTAGCTCTCCTCTCTACAGGAGAAAAACAAACCACGAGTACGTCACAAGTGGGCCGTGCGAAAAATACCATGTGACCACGGCTATAGGACAGGTAAATCCGCGTGGTGCCACCACGGTTTATCCCTAGATACGGCGTGCCGGTGGTGCCGTTGATAGGTGCGTTACGTATTGATCTTATCTTATTATTTTTTTAACCGATTAGAACCTACAAGTTCCGAACTTTGTATACTTATTTTTATCTTTATGTGCTATAGTCGGTTACAAGTCAAGAAGGTAGGAGAAGCTCCTCCCATAATCGTGATGCGACCGTTTGAAATCCATCCGCAGTCGAAAGAATAGTTCCCTGGAAACACCCCTTGTTCCGCTTCAATGAATAGATACTGGCTACAGAGTGATGCCAACTTGTCTCCGACCCCCCCCCC
The DNA here is from genome assembly GCA_037355805.1 of Ixodes ricinus. Lineage (NCBI taxonomy): Eukaryota > Metazoa > Arthropoda > Arachnida > Ixodida > Ixodidae > Ixodes > Ixodes ricinus. The sequence continues at coordinate 5,921 of JAZHYW010034184.1, read as the reverse complement.
CCCTTTTTTTTTTTTTTTAAGAAAGCGACCTTTGTATTTATCGGAGAGGAAACCGAGCCCCTGAAAGTAGCCTTTGTATTCACGGAGGGGGAAGCTAATCTCCAAAGTCGTTTTTGTTTCCATCGGAAACAAAACGACTTCTAATCTCCTCTCGCGGCTTCCACAACGCCAAGTCAAGGTCGAAAGATAAAGCAAATATTCAAAGCAAGGCAAACCCTCTCCCGCGTTGGCCAAGACGTCACGGAAACGGTGGGACGCTATTGGATGGGGAGGTGGCGGAGGGATATATGATTCCCTTTGAGGGGCATTTGCCGCTACCTTCTTGACTTGTAAGCGACTATAGCTAAGATCACAGATGAAGCTATACGCGCGTGAACATAACCTGAAGAAATGCACGAGCGTGCATTGCAAGAGAGAAACGCACTGTGCAGAAGGTACAGAGCTCTGGGATCGCGCGTCTAGCATTGCCTTCGCTCGCGCGAAAACGAAGTAATTACCAACGGTGATTACAACTTTTTAACCATCGGGCTGTTATGTGATGGAATTAATGCTGACACCTCAGGAAGAAAGACACAAGCGCGCCCCGTCGTTTCGAGCAAACCCTCTTTTTCTTCCTTTTCTTGCAGAACGAAAGCTCGCGCAACACGAATCACTCACACAAAATACAACACGGGCTACTCAGGAAATGAAGCGTTTACAGCAGAGTGTTATTTTATTTGTCGATTTGAGTGAGCGATTTACGGCTGGCATGGTTCATTCACGCGTCGTAAATTCCGTATGCGCTAGTCGATCGTATAGTTGAAAAAACGTTTTTTAAGTATTTTATATTAAAAGTGTAAGATTCATCCGCGCAGGAATAAGAACGAACCGAAACCGAAGGTGCAGGCTTTGATTCCTACCTGAAATAGGCCAGCCGCTTCCGAAGGCTCGTGAACAGACTTCGGGGTGACAGAGTACTACGGAACGAGAGACGAAGAACGTCAAGACAACGATTGCCTCACAATGGCGACACGCCAAACAGCAAAAAGAAAAAAAAAAGAAAACGAGCAGCGTTGATTAGAACGAAAACGGAAGTTTCTGGATCCCAAGGGATTGTGCAAGCGAGCGCTCTTTTGAGTCTGCGTTATTGTGCGCAGCGGGCGATATTCAGATTGTGACCGTCGCCGACTCGAGCCTAAGCGGAAGCCGAGAACGCTCGAAGTTCGAGAGAGATAAAAGAAGCAAAACTTCTTAATTAATGCAAAATTAAACTATGAATATTTGATCAAATTCTAAATTATCTTACTTTGTTAGACGCCTACATGTGTTGTCGTTCGTGCGTGCGTGACGCTCAGTCGTGTACTATGTGCTTCCCGACACAGGTTGTTTTTCGTACGAAGGTCCTGTCATATTGGTCAGACAAAACTGTCTGCATACATGTTACAAGCATACATGTGTATGAATCAAGCATGCTTTGAACACACTTGAAGCTTGTCCGAAGATAAATCTGTTATCATGTCTGTCACGTGTACACCGAACACCGTGTCTTTTGAATGACGTAAGTAGTGTGACTGTTGCTTTAGTGTCGTGCAAGATAGTGGCCCTGCATTAGTTAACTTCTTAAGTTAATTTCACTGCGCTTTATATTATGTTGTAACATAATGAAAGGCACGAGAGACGTTCCACAGAAAGAAAAAACAAGAACAGAAACGCCCCTCTCAATGCCCACCGCGCCAAGGCAGGCTGTGTATACTATGCGCGACGTTAATTCTGTAAATCTAAATCTTTAAATAAAAGAGGCGTTCACAGAAGCTCTTTTTTTCCCGTGACGTCATAAAATGGTGCGTTCGTAATAAGTTGCTTAGTAACGCCATTCGTCTCTGGGAATTTGTGGGCGGAGCTTCTCCTGCATATCTAATGTTGTAGGCATGCCTGAGCAGACTTGTACACGTTACTGAAAAATAGTAAGGAATTGCATTTACAATTACTCAAGGCTAAATTGTAATTTATTACAATTACAATTACCCTCCCATAAAAGTAACTGACCGTTACCCCAAAAACTAATCCGTTACTTTCGTGGCGTTGCTTTCAACATTATTGTCTTCAAGTAAGAAACAAAGGGAAGAGGGTTATTCAAGCTCTTATTGTTGCAACCTGTTCCATTTATTTTTTTGAGTATTATTGAACAACAGCCGACTCTCGAAAGTCTCGTCAGACATTTTGCGTTATTTCTTGCTGAATACGTCGACTCGCTACGCTGAGCACCTCTGAACTGAGGCACTGGATGGGAGTGCCATGTTGTTCCTCACGAATTCTTCATGCTCTGCATTGAGCTTTTCCAGCGAAGTGGTGGAAGTACTATTTACCTGGAAGATAGAGCGAAGCTTCATCATTGCATTCTTTTGCCTGATATTCGAGAGTTTAGCAGATCGTTCCGATACACTCCGATGCCCTGCGATAACGATACGATGCATGCGCAAAGGCAGCGGCGGGGAATCGGGTATCGTTATCGGAGTCATCGGACCGAACTACTAAAATTATCCATTGTCCAAATCGTGAAGCTGTGGGAAGTCATCATACATCTCCCAAAACCTACCATCTTACTATACTGACATATTCCCAGACAATAGCAAAACATAGTTGTAACAGTAAGGTGATAATTAAATAATAAATAAGGTTCCGCTCGATATTCTCTTCCTTTTGTCTTTCGGTTGAGACGTTGGTGAATAAAAAACAAGTTTCCAGTATATAAATATAAGTAAAAAAGGACACTCAGAACAACGATTAATTACAACGTCGGTAAAAACAAACGCACGTTTTCCTGTGACTTTTCTTTGGTGCCGTTCGAAAACGCACGGAGCACGAACCGACTGCCATTTGCTCCGTTGTTCTCCAGATAGACGTCCGCTGATGCCACGTGCAGCGAAGGGCAGAGTACTGAAGCAAGCCGCTCTATTGGCGACGTGGGCGACCGAAAGCGTCGCTGTGGTCGGCCTTCCACGATTGGCCGAACGCTGACTATGACGTCAGAAAAGGATTTATCATCGACAGAAATAAGAGGAATGAAAGAAATTTAATTTTGACGGTGTTGGCAGTGTTCCTTTGAGAGCGCAATGATTTCAAGCTTCCACCATGCTATTTACAAACACCATCGAACTTGTTGTTCGCAAGGTAATGACGTCACAGGGGGAACCATAAGAGGGCTGCCACCAAACATATCGCTGCTAATGGCACTCTCGAGTTTCTACTCTCCTAAGGTCAGAATATCCAGTACGGCAGCCACCATGATGTGTTTTTTTTTTTGTAAAAATATTTATTTGAGATAAGATGCGTCCTGCGTGTGTAGAAACAGGAAGAAGAGGAAAGGAAGACTATTACCATTTTCCAAGTGCTCGCCAAAAGCTGACTCACAAAAAAGGTGACTGAGATGCAGATAACCTGCTGGAATCCACAAATAAAGTGCGCCAACCTCGAAGTTGGACTGCAAAAAGCAAGTAGCCTTCAAAACAGGGTCGAATAATATGAAAGAAACTGAAAAAATGCATCCTAATTTATAGAAGATGATAAGTGTGCAGCAACAAACAAGGATGCTTGTGGCAATAACAGCTTCGCATATTATTACATCTCTTTAGTGGATATTGGGATAGACGGAGCGTTGTTTCGTGTTGTGACATTATGAAAATGATCGTTGTCACTATGACCGAGAAGGGAGCATCTCGATAAGGCCGATAGTCGCATTACGGCCGAGAGTGCATTAAGGCCGAGAGGGGCGAAAGGGCCGGGGGTGGCTTTGAGGCCGAATACGGCATAACGGCCGAGAACTCCATTAAGGCCGATAGTCTCTGAATGGGCTGGTGTGGCCGCCTTCTCGGGGGTTGTGTTGTGGTTCGCGACTTTAGTTGCCACCAAATAATATAGATGGCGCCACATTGAGCATGGCGGATGAAATTAACATGTTTTCAGTCTCGTCAATCGCCGTGGTCTCTTCGTAGATTACAATGATTGGCGCTCCGAATACTGTAAACTACTTAATTTTCGAGAGGACCTAATTTTCGCCAATCGCCTACAAGTCGCGAAAAATAGGTTCCGCGAACGATTCCGTTAATATGTAAACACATTAGAATCTATATTGAGATCTTACCGCGTCGCGAAAATTAGAACCCGCAAATTATTTAAAAACTCCAGCTTTGACCTAATTGCGAAAAATAAGTCGTTTACAGTATTCTGCGGGAAAGTAGAGTTATGACATTTTAAGAGTGTACCTGTTGGTGACTGCAAATACTGCGGTTTGGGGTTTGTTTTCACCATTAACGGCCGGCACCAGTCGGTACGCCGGTCTTGCCTATCCGAATTTTTCATTCATTTATTTACTTTTCTGCGCTTTATCATTTCTTATTCGTTTGATCAGTAGTTCCTTCATCTGCATATTTGGATTATGTACAGACACGCAGACGTATTTCCCAATAAATGCTATAAATTTAGGGCGCCTTTTTGATATAACATTCCTATATTTTAATCATCGACTTTTTAAGAGTTCAGTGAAACGTTTTTTGTGTCTTTTCAATTTTCAGCACTTTTACTAACTTAGTTATGTCTGATGCTGCCGGGCGGCTACGAAAACGATGAGTGAGGTTGATTTTAAAATTTTATTTTCAACCTTTTTTATAGCGAAACGTTGAAAACACACACTAGGAAATATGAAAAACACATGGTCAATCAGAATGTCAGAACATGACATTTAACTCACCGTCGGGGTGCATTTTTGCCTTAGAGACGTGTCACGTGCTTCGTTCCGTCTCTCTAATTGACCCACGAGGGCATAGCCTTCGCTCTTTGCTAAAAAATGTTGACACGGAGTGTAGCACGAAATAAAAGCCAGTGGAAACGGTCAAAGCGCTACATGCTCATTTAATCGTAAGGATGAAGCAATAAAACCAAAAACGCAGTATTTGCCGCCACCGGGAGATACAATGTGCACTGACAAATAAAATAAATATGTGGCGCCATCTATTTTATTTGGTGGCAACTAGAGTCGTCAACCACAACGCGACCCCTCGAGAAGGCGGCCACACTAGCCCATTCAGAGACTATCGGCCTTAATGCAGTTCTCGGCCGTTAAGCGCATGAAGACACATGTACGACGAAACCGTCCGATCCGACGTCCGACCGCGCAATACGACGGTCGGAGGCGAGGTTTCAACGCTCTCCGGTGCTACGAAAACCTCTCCCCCCAGGTCATTCCGGCAGGCTCGCACGTCGGATCGGACGGTTTCGTCGTACATGTGTTTCGCGCTTTATGCTCTATTCGGCCTCAAAGCCACTCCCGGCCCTTCCGCTCCTCTCGGCCGTAATGCACTCTCGGCCGTAATGCGACTATCGGCCGAAACGACAGTGACCCGACCGAGAAGGACATTGTTAATTCTTGTCTGTGCACTTACCACCTCGAGCTTGTCAAAGAGGCACACAATCACTTGGTGTCCTCCTCTCCCCGTCTCCGATCGCAAAGGAAAACAAAGGGACTAGAAAAAAGCGGACATAACTTGCCCCCCCCCTCTTTTTTTTGTAGAAATGTTCATTTGGATTTTTTTACATTGTTGTTAGAGGTCTAAAAAAATAGATTCAAAAGCTTGGTGTGGCCACAAAAAAAAAGGCTTTGCGAAACTGAAGAGTGCCAGGCTCCCTTTGCGCTGGTCAATTCGCGTGACAGTGTCACTGCGCTCGACTTTACCAAAATAAAAACAACCCTTTCTTTAGAAGAGAGGGGGGGGGGGTTGGTCCTGAAAGAAAAATGTAACGGATTACAAGAAATCCGTTACGTAAAACATGTAACGGAATTACTTTAAAATTACTCCAGAAAATATGTAATTATTCCGTTACTAAATTACTGATAAATGTAAGGGATTACAAGTAATTTCGTTACTTGTAACGGATTACGTACAAGT
>JAZHYW010034183.1:0-12773 GCA_037355805.1 Ixodes ricinus | reverse complement strand
GGTCTTCAACGTGCATCACGCACTAGCGATATATGACTTCACGCCGGTACGATGCTCATCCGACTCTATCATCCATTCCGGCTAGCAGCCAAAATGGGTATTTCCCCTACAGGCTACCACGCCGTCCGGCAGCAGGAGCAGATGAGCGAGCGTGTGTTCTCTACTGCATCCCCTTAGATGGCGCAACTCTCGCTGATAGACAGACAAGCAGCAACAAACAGCCCCTTTGTTTGTTTGTTGACGTCTGTGCGTATTACTTTTGATCGACAATGGCGTCATGTAAAAAAATCAGCTTTTCCATCTCTCAGGTGCGTTGCGCCTACTTTTGCAGCCCGACAGTGTCCTCCGATAGGCAAATATCTTGCTTTTCTTCTTGTTTTTCCTTCTGGTATTTAACTCCTGGTAGTCGCAGCTTTTCAAACTTTGACATCCGATCCCAACCACTAGCGCTACCTGATGAGAGAGTCTGGACTTTCGAAAATGTGTAGTACATATCTGCGTTGCGACAAGCCTGGCTCGCCTTTCTCGATATCGCGTAGCATCAAGGGCCCGGTGTTTTCTTACCTCCAAAACAAACTGGCCCGGGAGGCGGAGAGGGAAAACTGGTGCTCAGTGTACCTGGGAAAGGAAAAGGAGTAGCCTGCGAGGGCTATAAAGGCAGTGACGTTCCTCAGGGTCTTGAAGACGCAGATGGGATTTCTGGAAAGTCTGTGAAGAGCACAGATCGCACCTAGAAAGCAAAGCAGAAAGAAAGCGACGTTTGGAAGTCCGCCCCACCGCTGAGTTTCAGCCTAGATTTTTGCGGCAGAAACCGAGAAATACTGGCGAAATTGCTCAATCTACAGCTGAGACACCAGACGCCCACTGAGGCAGACTAACTTTCGGATGTATAAACATACACACAACAATTTGCTTTTTGCGATGAGGGGAACGAGTCAACATTAGGAATGCAAAAAAGGTTAAACGATAAGCTTGAAGAAGCTCATATTCTCTAGACGCGCTCAGGGGCACCAATACTTGTTGTTTCCTTAATCAGCGTAGGCAATTAAAAAGACGATCGGTAGCATACTCTAAGAGGCAGGCACGTAGCCAGGATTTTGTTTCGGGGGGGGGGGGCACCCATGACAAAATGATGTATGAGGGGAGGGAGAGGGGGTCCCAGCAAAATGGAAGATTTCGGGGGGGGGAGGGAGGCGGGCCCCATAGGCCACCCCCTGGATACGTGCCTGCTAGAGAGGCAAGAAGCCTCAATGATAAGAAGGCTTCCACCCTCCTTGCTAGCATAACCTCATGACCAGTAGACCATGATAACGATCATCGTTCTTAAGGTCTCTAGTAGAACTGATTAAAACAAAATCAATGATAATGTTCCGAGTACACTGAGGTGCAATATACAGTAGGGGACTTCTGGGGATAAAGCTCTCTGTGTCCTCATCATAGAAATTTTCAAAACTTGACTCAAAGTTTGTAACTGAATAAAGCTAATCACTAAACACTGAGAAGTACCTCCAGGAAGCCTCAGAGGGGCAGCTGATGGTTCGTTAACAGACTTAGTTTTCTCAATATTTTATCGAAGTGTCCGATAAGGCCACAAAGTTCTCTTTAAATGATTGAAGCAAGTCTTTAGTAATAAAGATTAAATTACTTTTGTCCTGCCTTGACATTAGCAGAGGGATTCCCTTGAAGAACCCCTGAAAAGAAAAAAAAACTGTTTTTTAAACAGTCTGGTTGGGACACGCGTGTCAAAAAATACATTTTACGCCAATATTTTCTTTAATATTGATGGCGAGAGATTTGTTTGAACTTCTGCGCGCAAAGTCCATGACGTCACGGAATGGTCATTCGCTCAACGAGATGGTCATTGGGTCTTCCCTCCTCAACGTGAAGGCGAAGCTGATTCACCTCTCCTTCAGGCGCCCGAAATGCCGAGAGAGAAAACAAGTGGAAAGGAGGCGACTACCGACTAGATCGCGTCTCGCGCGTCAATTTTGCTCTAAAATTATTTTTTTCGCGGAAATTAATTTTTTTGGACACACGTGTCCCAACCAGACTCTTTAAAAACGTATTTTTTTCTTTTCATGGGCCCTTTTCATGAGCCTATGTTGAAAAGGAACGAAAAAAAGAGGGTGAATGTCTCTGCGTACTGCCATATTATCTTTTATTGTATTCATTAGCTACTTTCAAAAACCCTATTGAGTTATATGCTAGTTCTTAAAACTTGGGTACCTCACCCAAATTCCAACCACCAGCGTTTCGCTCGGGCGGAACGTAAGCTTTGTGGTTCATTGCCATGGTACGAAAGGCAAGGTTCGTTATTCTCCCAAGATGTGGCTACCCATTTATGTGTTGTAAACATTGAAGTGTTCCCACCCTTGACTTCGGCCTTGAAACTGGTCTCTTCTCTCCCTGTTGAACGAGCCTTGTTGGCTTCCGCATTTGGTCGAATCTTCTTGGGAAGAAGAACATAGGCAGAACGCACACGAAGATGCCCATTGCTATGACCAGGTAGCCGACCCACCAGGCTCCAATCCATCGAGGATCTCTGATGTCCAATCCTGGGTCATCTGCGTTACGATATGTTATGCACAAACGATATTTCAGCGACTATTTCAGGCGTTTTGGGCGACACTTTGCACAGATTTCGACCTCGTGGGCTGTCGCCGCCGCGCGCGCGAAGAAGAGAAAACAATTTCTTCTCTCCCCTCTTGGCGCTAGGAGAGGAAGTCGGGACTTCTCGTCGGCCGTGCGGGGCAAAGAGAGCGAAGAGGGCAGCTCTGGCGTCCCGCCAAGAATGGCGCAAAGAAGGGAGAATCTTCGTGTCGTCTGCTTCAAACAGTTGTTTTCAAACATTTATCGCGTTATGCGAAATGCCACTTTGGCAGTATCCAGTTGTTACGCGCTATGTTGGATGGTTTTAAAAACTTCCACTGCGCTTACCCTCTTACTTCACGAATCGCCGAGCCCTAATGGCGGTCCTCAGTGGCATCCACGACGCCAACCACGACGGCTATAAGAATTAACCACGTCGCTCCTTCGTCCTTAGGTACGTGACGGCACCATTCCACCCGCATTGCGCAACCGTGCTACAGCTATCGCTTTCGTTCCTTCGAATGTTGTGGGTGAAAAATACGACTTTTTTTATAGATGTCACATATAGTAGGACAATATAACCACCAAGGAGCTCCTGCACGTACACATTCATGCGATAAACTCCGAACATCAATCATTGTCTTTTTTCTTTTTTTATTCATTCAACCAGATGAGCATACAGTCGTAGAAGCGGAAAAGGCAACCGTCAGTTTTGACACTCATACTGTATCATTGGAGCATTATACCATCGCCCTCTTCATCTGTAAAATGAATTGAAGGTCGATGTAGTTAGTGTTCCGGGTGCTCACGTGCAGTATATAGTCAGGGACGTCTGAGAACTCAGTAAGACAGTATATATTGTCGTCCTCGCATATAAATGCACAAAATGGAGATACCTTTAGGTTTATCCGCTCTATCTCTGAAATCCGGAAAATCATGTGAGCAAAAATAAAAAAACAGACAGAAAAACAACTATGTTTTGTGCATATGACGTGCAAAAAAGGTTTGTATACGGTCTGATTTCGATAGAACAGACACAGCAAATGATGTTGTGGCAATTTTAATGAAAACTGTACACAGCTCGAGCAGAGCACGATGGCACATGACTTCCTAAAAATAAAATATCACCTAAAAATATAAACAGTTCAAGATATGATAATACCTAGTCTAGGAACAGAAGTCCATCTAATCCTATAGTAGGGCAGCGGGGTCGACGTACAACACGGAGAAAAAACATGTTCCTAAACAGTACGCTTTTAGAGCCAGTCTTGTCAGCCAACGAAAAGGGAGACTGTTATCAGGCTTCAATAACAATGCGGTCACCGTGATAAAAGGGCTAGACGCCTTTTTGTCATTGAGATGCATGACGATTGTAGCATGATGACGATGGGTCTTTCCATTGACTGAAGGTATTAAGGGAAGATCAATGATTGGTGACCTAAGACTGGGTGCATCGCGGTGCGGCATACACCAAAGGACTGCTGAAAACTCAAAAGGCTGCTCACCCAACGGATCTTCGGGGAAACTGAGGCAGAGAGAGGCAATGAAGAATCCAACAAGCGGACCCATGAGCCGGAATGCGTACGCAAATCCTGCATAACGAAAGAAGTCACAGTTAATTTCAAGCTAGCTCCATAACCAGGTTTTTTTTCTTCTGTGGTAAACATTCATACATGGCTTCATATGTACCATGATTTATAACAGAGGAAGAATGATCCGCGCGTGCGGATCATTAAAACCCAAAGACCTTGCTGCGGCTTTCTTAGCTGCAGGGCGATAATATTGTTATGCCTGGTTCCTCTGGGCGCACCTGGCTCAGCATGTCAAAAACGTCCTGAACAGATATAAAAACACAGGAGATATTTTGGCTGAAAAGAAATCGTTTAGTCTCTTTCTCTCTTTCTCTATTTGCTTAATTCTACAAGCTCTCTCTAGCTTATTCATTCGCTTGAAGTGGTAACCGTCTGGAGCTAGCAATACTTGAAGAAGTCAGTCATGCCTGGTCGAAATCACTATATGATATGAAAATGATCTAGCTACGTATTCGTGTTCAGTGGCAATATTAGGCGCTTGGCTACATATACGCTTAAATTGGATATCTTTATACTTGTCACAGAAAGTTTGGTCTGAATACGAACGCTTCAACCGCAAAAATGTTCAGCGCACTGCTCTGAAAAGTTGTTTATAGATACAAGCAGTTTTATTTTACCGTCCTTTCTAATGCACTTTGTTCTAATGTTCTACAAAAAAGTATGTCCTAGAACAGGGGTAGCCAGGCTGACCCGGCCGAAGAGCCGCAAACAAAACCACGAAACTTCCAAGAGCCGCGGAGGAGTAGAAAAGGGGGGGGGGGACTTTTGTCCAGAGGAATAAACGAAACTCGAACTACTTTCAATCTAGCCGAGTCAGAAGCAGTCCAAGTGTACATAAGGTAGCAGTAGCACAACACTACCAAACCGCAACCTGTCCTTCGGTTTAGAAGTCGTTCCATTTCTCTTTTAGGGGGAGTGCTCGTGTGACCGGGAGGGAGGCGGGAAAGTAGAAGAGGGGGGGGGGGGAGAGCCACGAGCCGCACTTTAACACGTGAAGAGCCGCATGCGGCTCGCGAGCCGCAGCTTGGCCACCCCTGTCCTAGAATATACTTCGCTTTACGTTGTATATATTCTTCATAAAAAAGAATAATCTTAAACATTCAGTCAAAACTTACGTCTCGCCAAAAGCTTAGTGTCTGTGGGGCCTCGAAGAAGTAATGTTTTTCATCGAAAGGTCGGCTGCCTATTCCTTTGATCACTTTTCACCGATGGTCGTCATAATGGTCGCGGGTCGGAACGGACGCCCTCTTCGCCGTGAGCTCCGAATTGCTCGTGAAGCGTTGGTGGGTCGCCTGCCTTGGGGGCCTTCCTCTGCAATTTCTCCCGGGAAGATCTTTCTCAGTTCCCCGCTCGAACCCTCGAAAGCGGTAACGACCAACAAATAAAAAAGTTTCGCCTTTTTTTCTTTTTTTTTTTGCTTTGGGAAGAGGGATTTGCACAGTGGCTGTGACGGAGTTTGAATGTGATGTCGGCGTCGTAACCGACGCTTTTCCATTTCGGCTCTCGGGACCCGTGTCTGGCAGGTAAGAGCTCTTTCTTACTTGCCGGCGCGGGATGGCGGTTGAGAGAGAATATTGGATGGAGACAGTGCAGTTATTTTAAGTGTCAAATAAAATCTCTTGTACACTGTCCTATAGTCGTGTACTTGTATACCAAGAGAGAGAGAGAGAGAGAGAGATACAGATGCAGTGTAGCGATCATTGACACGAAGGTAGGTTTTATTGAACCGACCCGCGGTATTATAGCCTAAACGTCGCAAACATTGCCGCGGAGATGTGAGGCCGCGCTACAATGGCTTGACGTCTTCTGACATGAGATCGTCGAAGCTGTTGAAATCACCCTTTGATTACTCTATCAGTACTTCTGATAGTAACAAAACACCCCACTTTTCAACGTCTTTCTACCAACTTCTCCCATCATCAGGAAGCATCTAAGCGCAAAAAGGACAGATACAAAGAAGGGGACACGGACAAGCGCTTCTCCGTGTGCCCTTCCGTGTATGCGTCTCTGTTTGCGCTTACAAGTTTCTTCAGCATCATGCACAAACTAGCCCAACAACAAGTTTTGTTAAACTGCGTTTCGATTATATCCTCGCCACTCGTTCCTATATATTGTATCGCACTTACCAAAATAGAGAGCCGAGTACGTCTTCTTCACGTTGTCATCCATGTAGGTGGTGCCGATTACGTAATAGGCCGTGCCTCCGAGCCCGTTCAAGAAGTTACCCGCGAACAAGAAAGCAAAGGGGAGCATGGCCCCATGGGACTCCCTCTTGCCGCTGCATTGCGTGGCGTTGATATTCGAATCACCGCAAAACTGAATCTGCAATCCGGTTCCAGAAGGTCGAGGTGTCCCCATTAGGTGTGTCCCTTTCCCGTAGACGCTGTAAGGCAGAACACTTGCTAGAGCTCCCAAAAAGGACAGTAGCATTCCGACGGCGACCACGTTGGGTTTACTGGCTCTGCGGACGCACAGGATGAGCACAAAGGTGGCGAGGATGGGTCCGATGTCGTCCGCGATGGTGATGATGCTAGATCTACGACTGGACATCGAGAATCGCTTCTCGAACGTGGACAAGGTCGCCACCAGATACGTGCGGTACGCTCCCTGGAAGACACCCAGGGCACCGAAGGCGACAGCATAGTATCTCGACGTGGCGAACCGCTGCATCCAACCCGGCCTGTAGTTCCCAACGCCGCAGAGATACTCCTTGCCATTGCAGAGGTCTTGCCGTGGTTGCTTCGCTGGTACACTCTCAGAATCCGAGTCCTCGTCCATCACCTGTTGAAAACTCTCCGCAGCAGTCTTGCAGCCGTTCTTCCGAATGGCAGCCGATGTCAACGCAGATAAAGGCTGTTTCGCGAGCGTGGGGGTAAGAGATACCTTGCGGAAGCGAGACCGTGTGAAAGATGAGCGAGCGAAGTTTAGATTGACGAAACCCAGTATTCTAGGTGTAGAAGGAAACCAGGGAAGAGGAAGGGAGTGAGATGTGCGGCGAGATATTTTAGAGATGCTGACGGGAGTCCCGGCCTCTAGTGAAACTGGTGCCGGTCAGATTTCAGTCACGCTGTCCTGACTAGAAGGTGTGTTTCAAGACCTTGATATTTTTTTCGTACATAACCTATCAGGAGTAGACCAAATGCTCTTTAAGACCGTGAGAATGAGCCGACCGTGCGAACGTCAGCTAACCTTCATGTAAGCACAGTTGGCGCCCGGTTGCATATCGAGCGAAAACCAGGTGCTGCTCCTTGCGCTTCAATGGCTGTTTCGTGGTGTCAAATGCATCCCACGAGGCAGGCGAGATCGAAGGGCGTGTACCTGAAACAAACAGAAAGAAAGAAAAAAATCTTTAAGTAACAGAAAATATATATTTTTTTCCAGCGCTTTATAACCTATGTTGTCAACAGATGATGCTACAGACAACACCGATCCCTGCGCGAACGAAGGGGATCGAGAGGAGGACGAACGATATCGGACACCGGAAAATTTCCTTGACCGTCGAGCGGCGGAGAGGCGCTTGGCCTGTGGTTTCGTTTAACGGACTATGATACGCTACCTGTGTGCGTATGTGTGTTTATTTGTGAGAAAAATAAGCTTAAATTAACGTTAACAGCTATAGTTCGTTGCAACTCAGGTAGGGCGAAGGAAAGCAATGCCGGGGAGGTGGAAGCAGACGGAACGCTGGAGAGGAGAGGGGGAAACCTCCTCCTTTCTTCAGCGTTCCGCCTGCTTCCTCTCCCCGGCCTTCCTTTCCTCGCCCTACCTTCTTGAATTGCAACGGACTATAATTAACTACATCGGTAACTTAAAATCGCATTTATAGGTTTCTAGACGCAGTTCAAAGGGAAAAGAAAACGAGAAAACAACAAGAACACAATATAAGACCTTAATAGACAAGCGCTGTCCAGCAGGCACAAAATGCGACGATGTTAACACGAAAAAAAATCTGTTTCTCAATTTTGTTTTCAAAATCTTATAAGAAAGGAGAAATATTGCCTATCTTGGTCACCAACACAGGAACAAACTTTGGTATTTTCGTCTACACCACAACAGTCGAAGTCGTGTCCGCGCTAACTGTGTCTCGCCGTGTACCAATTCCTAGCCCAACTCCACACATTGCCACTGTTTAAAGGGTTAGGTTACAGCGTGCGCGTGATCGTATTTATCTAAAATAGGGAAGCCTACGAACGTCGCTTGTCCGCTTCCGCGATTGGTTTGGGCGCGCCCAATACAACACGGCGGCGTGTCGCCAACTTCCCTGCTCCCACCACCAAACGCTAAACGCAATAAATTGCAAAAAAGAAAAAAAGAATAGCCTAGAATGGTGCATAACAATTCCAGTTTTCAGCCTTTCTTACGATTAACGAGTATGTGCCCTGCAGGTTAAATCATGCATAGTCGTGTTTTATAAATGCATGCCAGGACGTTTCACGCGAAAAAATCTCGCCGGCACCATTACAACCAACCGAAATTCACATACGAATTCACGGCAGCGAGACGCCATTCTTTTGTTCTTTGTTTCTTTACGGGCGACATCGGAACCGCTCAAACGAATCGCTGCCCAGTCACAACACTGCCCCGTCCCAACGCACCCCAGACAGAGCTCATATCACCTGCAATTGATATATGTATTTCGTTCACGCGCGGTTCAAGTTCCAGCCTACCGCGTTATCAATCCCGTTCAACCAGCAAATAATAAACTCCGGCGTTCCGATTGCAAATAAAAATAGGTAGCGAGCGTTATCCCCGAAGTTCTATGATGTATCAAATGCAGCATGTAAGGATAAATCGTTTAAATTTGATTTGAAAACCGTTACACAGTCGTTGTATTTTTTTATTGGGGGAAAGGGGGGGGGGTGAGCAAGAACATACTGTTTATTAATAACCCCACTACATGTAGCCGGAAACAGGCGTCACGTGACAAGACATCACGCGACGTGGTCACGTGAGATGAAATCACGGTGTCAAGTTTTGACATCAGGTAACGCAGGGTCACGTAAAGTCAATTTTCCAACTAGATTAGCGGAGAAATGCGCGGACGGACGGATGGACAAAGTACTGAGATTATGTGGGTTCCTTTAAAAGCCTTCGATGCCTTAAAGGCGCCAGCAAGACGTAAATACACGAAGAGCGCGCAACTACACTGCTTATGTTCCGCGTGTCAACAGGCATACCTTGTGTTTATGAATGTGAGAGATCGACTTTGTGCCATTGACCGTTTTTCCTTTGCGCATTGAAGGTACCTCAAATTTTTTTTGTACTTTGAATAATTGTCAATCATAATAAATAAATAGATTTAACGCCATTATAACAATCCTGTTTTCGGCTCTCAAGTAGTTTGTGCCAAACCAAATAATATTGCTTTTCAATTAGCTTTATTTCACGGTTTTCATCTATCCGCACAAAACTAAGCACTAAACTATCATTCTCGATGTTGCACATCCGACATTTTCTATGTCCATCTTCCTAAACGTCCGGTGTGTCCTAAAATCATAAACCGTCATTTTAAAAGTTAAAAACGAGATGTTGCAGATATGGGACGCACACTTTCATGCAAAGCTGAAGTGACTGAAATCGAAAAATACGGATATTTACAATAATATTGTTCTCTCTTCTGGTGAAGGCTCAACAGCCTTTGCATTCATTTTCGCGCAGGAAACGGTGACTCGCAGAGGAAGTATAGAACACAGTGTTACTGCCTTTTTTTCAACGATACAGAATTGCTGGCTTGCGCTGATGATCGAGGCCTCAAAACCGAAACTCGCGTATCGTGACTGCGGTCGCTACTACCCAACCCCGTTGTCACATCACCTCTGCAAAAAGTAACTTTAAAATTACCAGGAAACACACAAAAATGACACTGATACAATTATCTTGTAAAAATCACCTTATTTAGTAAAAAAACAGTGTCTATATAAGCTTTAAAAAAATTTTCTGCACGAAAAAACGACATATTAATCTTTTAGGTCTGGCTTCAAACGGCTCACTGCTGTTTGAAGCCAGAATGGGGTGCTAAGAAATAAAACACATAGGGCTAAATTTCAAGAAATAGACACCTTGCGACGTATGCAACCGCAAAAGGGAAACTATAGAACATGTATTTTTAATGTGCACGGGGCTTCGTCCCACCCTCTTCGATGGAAGGGGGGGGGTGACTACGGATTTGGACGGGGCACTGCGATTTGCAGACATGGAGGGACGAAGGGCTAAGAGGAGATTGGAAGATTGGCGAAAAGATCTAGGGAAAGGTGAAAATACAGATAAAAATAACCAATGGGAACGCTTTAAAAGGTACAAAAACTTGAAAGTATAAAACAGGAGGACAAAAGCAGAAACAGGACATCTTTCAAAAAAAAAAAAAAAAGATGTCCTGTTCCTGTCTTTGTCCTCACTGTTTTATACCTTCAAGTTTTGTATCTATTAACTCAACACGCTCGTTTTCAATTGTAACTTTACAAAAGGGGGGGGGGGGGGGGGGTTATGTTAAAACAAAATTCATACAAATAAAAACAAAAAAAGGATGACGAAATGTTAGGCTGGGTGGCGCAAGCTGCCGCCCGTTACAAAGGGTATAGCCATTACCATCCATGCATCCATCCATCCATCCTCTGCCGAATCTTTAGAAAAGTTCGGCAAAAATTCTGGCTTCGCCGAATCGCAAGATTCGGCACCGAATTTTCGATTCGGCAAAAGTTCGGCCCATCACTAGTGTTTACAAGCAAGCCCGCTTTGCCCACACCAGGTGCCAGCGCTGCGCGTGCGTAGTAACCAAACTCGGGAGGAGTGAAGCTTCTGCGCATGCGCAGTACCGACAGCAGCGCCACCGCAGTGGAGTGACGTCAGTGAGTCATGCGAACACCGAACGGCAGCTTGCACCACGACCTCTAGCTCTCCCCTCTCTACAGGAGAAAAACAAACCACGAGTACGTCACAAGTGGGCCGTGCGAAAAATATCATGTGACCACGGCTATAGGACAGGTAAATCCGCGTGGTGCCACCACGGTTTATCCCTAGATACGGCGTGCCGGTGGTGCCGTTGATAGGTGCGTTACGTATTGATCTTATCTTATTATTTTTTTAACCTGATTAGAACCTACAAGTTCCGAACTTTGTATACTTATTTTTATCTTACTGTGCTAGCTAAGATCACAGATGAAGCTATACGCGCGTGAACATAACCTGAAGAAATGCACGAGCGTGCATTGCAAGAGAGAAACGCACTGTGCAGAAGGTACAGAGCTCTGGGATCGCGCGTCTAGCATTGCCTTCGCTCGCGCGAAAACGAAGTAATGACCAACGGTGATTACAACTTTTTAACCATCGGGCTACTCAGGAAATGAAGCGTTTACAGCAGAGTGTTATTTTATTTGTCGATTTGAGTGAGCGATTTACGGCTGGCATGGTTCATTCACGCGTCGTAAATTCCGTATGCGCTAGTCGATCGTATAGTTGAAAAAACGTTTTTAAGTATTTTATATTAAAAGTGTAAGATTCATCCGCGCAGGAATAAGAACGAACCGAAACCGAAGGTGCAGGCTTTGATTCCTACCTGAAATAGGCCAGCCGCTTCCGAAGGCCTCGTGAACAGACTTCGGGGGGTGACAGAGTACTACGGAACGAGAGACGAAGAACGTCAAGACAACGATTGCCTCACAATGGCAACACGCCAAACAGCAAAAAGAAGAAAAAAAAGAAAACGAGCAGCGTTGATTAGAACGAAAACGGAAGTTTCTGGATCCCAAGGGATTGTGCAAGCGAGCGCTCTTTTGAGTCTGCGTTATTGTGCGCAGCGGGCGATATTCAGATTGTGACCGTCGCCGACTCGAGCCTAAGCGGAAGCTGAGAACGCTCGAAGTTCGAGAGAGATAAAAAGAAGCAAAACTTCTTAATTAATGCAAAATTAAACTATGAATATTTGATCAAATTCTAAATTATCTTACTTTGTTAGACGCCTACATGTGTTGTCGTTCGTGCGTGCGTGACGCTCAGTCGTGTACTATGTCGCTTCCCGCACACAGTTGTTTTTCGTACGAAGGTCCTGTCATATTGGTCAGACAAAACTGTCTGCATACATGTTACAAGCATACATGTGTATGAATCAAGCATGCTTTGAACACACTTGAAGCTTGTCCGAAGATAAATCTGTTATCATGTCTGTCACGTGTACACCGAACACCGTGTCTTTTGAATGACGTAAGTAGTGTGACTGTTGCCTAAGTGTCGTGCAAGATAGTGGCCCCTGCATTGGTTAACTTCTTAAGTTAATTTCACTGCGCTTCATATTATGTTGTAACATAATGAAAGGCACGAGAGACGTTCCACGAGAAAGAAAAACAAGAACAGAAACGCCCCTCTCAATGCCCACCGCGCCAAGGCAGGCTGTGTATACTATGCGCGACGTTAATTCTGTAAATCTAAATCTTTAAATAAAAGAGGCGTTCACAGAAGCTCTTTTTTCTCCCGTGACGTCATAAAATGGTGCGTTCGTAATAAGTTGCTTAGTAACGCCATTCGTCTCTGGGAATTTGATGGGCGGAGCTTCTCCTGCATATCTAATGTTGTAGGCATGCCTGAGTAACTTCGAAAATTACT
>JAZHYW010034182.1:0-34847 GCA_037355805.1 Ixodes ricinus | reverse complement strand
GACATGTATTGCTAGGTGTGTGTACACGCGGCGCAGAGCGGCTCGTACCTGGCCGCTCCGGTTGCAACGGACGCAGTCGTAGGTACGCGCTCCTTGCACATGTCTCGAACCAGCCTTCCCCCCGTCCTCCCGAGGCGAAAGTCAACGTGGCCGACATTCGCTTGACATCACGTACCAGATGTAACGCTGCGATGTCAAACATTGGCTTGCGTTACGACTTGCCCCAACCGCAAATCGAAGAACGCCCGAAAAGGTCTGGCGTTTCGTCGTCCTCGGAACCTGAACATGACTCCGAAGCGCTGCTATAGTCCACATCGCACGTCGGAGTGGCATCATAGGAAATCATCCCCAGGTCGGCTGTCCGCCGAAGAATTTCAACCGCTAACGGCGTCACGTCCTCGAGCTTAGAGAACTCCGCCATGATCGAAGCTCGTATGACAAAGAGGTTCGGCCGATGCGGCTACCTCGGTATCACTGCGCGACGGAACGTCGTCCAACGCCATTGGCCCGAGATCCTTTTGATAAGCGTGCGAGGACCAATGAGAGTGGTTTGGTTTTCGGATGGATCCGAGGTTTGGTGGCTTTCACTTACATTTTTATTAAAGAAATATTCACCGTATGACTACACTTTTTGGTTTTTAGGGATACTTAGGGTGTCTACATTCAGCTGTCATCATCAAAACACGAACTCAAAAACCACTTGAGTGCCCCTTTAAGACAAGGACATCAATAGGACATCATACTGGAAACATGACATCATGTTGTCAAATTTCCAGTACCAACTAGCCCAACAATCTGCATTGATTCGGCTAAGTATTTGGCCGAGTTTTCCCGTGGGTTTGTCAATAAGAGAAGTCTACTCTTCACTCGCCCTTAGTTCTACCCATTTATTAAATTATTACCATAATTAAGCTATATCTTTCCCTTCCCCTCAGCACGAACGGGGCTCCCTCCTTTAATTAACTCCTCCGATCCACAAGAAATCCGCAAAACATCAATGGTTGGGAACCACTGTTCTAGTTAATTTTCTGACTTATTGTGACGATTAACCTCCCAAGTCCCCCCTGGCCGCATCACTCCACCAGCACAGACCGCGTTCGCGTAGCTTTCCCCTTTTCTTTTTTTTTTTAAACAGTACCCTTTCGATGCTCAGTGGCCTGCCAGAATATTTTCGGCTAATGTCCGTCGCGTTTTTCCCAAACAATAATAAAATAAAGATTAAAACTAAAACCGCGGGGTTGGAGCTCCGACCCATTGCACGGAGTCCTCATCCTCCTGCAAGATGTTCGGAGATTGCAGACTTTCTCGCCACGTCGGCCTTTTCGTTCGAAGCTGGGGCTGCGGGTGGGAGAGCATTCTCCAGTGGCGTTCGGTCTTTTTCCTACTCCGGAGAGTCAGTCAGCCAGTCGACAGAACAAAACCAAAAGGTGAAAAGAAAAAGGAAGATGCGGTGGTTGGTTTCCGCCAGGACCCGAAAAAGAAGCGGCCCAGAACAGCCCTCTCCTCGTGGAAGAAGAGAGAAAGAGAGGCGGTGAAGGTCACGGGGCCGACCGACAATCCCCGTCCGCAACTGGAGCGGCAAGGCTCACGACGCCGGCCAACTTGGAACAAGACACACCCCGACGCTTCGTCGGCCTCAAGAGGGCGGCACGCAGTATTCAGCTGCACCAACATTACAGTGTACCAAAACTCTTTCATAGTAGGGAGCGTCACGGGCGCGATTTGAATGGCGATCGAAGTCCATCATTAGAATATAACTCGCGAAAATAGATAAACAATAAAGAATACGAGGAAGGGAAAGAGAGTTAATCTGAAAGTCTCGAAGAGACCAGCACTCCGAGTCCAAGATTCACTCGGATGTTCGATAAGCGCCAGTCGATTGAGCCCGATGGAAGTGCATCGAGGGCCATGCGAGACGTCTGCAAGTGCAAGCGCGTTCCCGATACCTTGGCGAACTGTGGACCCAATAAGGCGCTTCGGAGCGAGGCACGTGATATGCCGCGTGACGGGAGCGATTGTGCCACTGCGCCGAATGCGAGGCCCGGAGGAACCGGCTCTCGCCTGCCGGCCAAGAGTCGTCTGCTGCGAAACCAACCAACTCCCGATTCACAATGTCCAACGCCGCCACATTTCCGTCCGCTAGAGTAGCCAGCTCTTCGGGAATATTTCGTGACACCCTAGAATCTGTCTTCGTCTTCCTTCCGCGTCATATACCGCAGTGTCGATAGAGATGCAATCGCGCCAGTTCAATTGCCCTGAAAAGAAAAAGAAAACTACATTTTGTCGCGAACGGCGCTGTTGCTGTGGTAAGGCCTCCGTGGCTTCGACCATGTATGCTGAACTCGTCACATGCCTTGTTCCGGCGCTCTTACCGGGTCGCGGGGGCCCCAGCACGTAGCACAGCTCGCCAAGTTATCGTGAACACACGGAGGCAAACAAACGACAACACAAATCGCCCAAAAACGTTAAAAAAAAAAAAGAATTAAAGAATAAGCGTACCAAGGCAACTTGTTTAATTCTTTATTAATAATAATCTTTATTTCCAGTGAGGAAAAAAGCTGCGGTGTGCAGCCTGACTATGCTCTATTTCATACTTAGCGTGCAACGCTGCCAAAGCTACTGGCGCGAGCGCGTGGCTTCATCTATGGTTTTGTTTGCGCGAGGCCACGTGCCAATGATCGACGAAATCAAGCCCCACGCTCGCGCAAGTAGCTTTGACAGCGTTGCACGCTAAGTATGAAACAGAGTATAGCCCTCGGGCCCTTACAATGGTCAACTGGCAGCGTGCAGGAAATGCCGATACATAACACGAAACATGATGCACAGAAACAGCATGTACTAACAATCGAAATTCACATACAAAGAAGATACAATTGAGCACTATGCTAAACATAAAAAGCAATCAATCCGGTGCAGAAATATAAGCGCAAATTTTCGAAAGTTAGATCACCAATAAAAAAAAAATTGTTCAACGGATGTGGAAGCGTAAACTCAAGCATCTGACAGCCGCAATTTGTTCGCTGAGTGACCGTCCACCAGGTCTCCCTACGGCGAGCAGGGGACACCGGCGAATTTTCTTACAGCGACCCAACATTTTCGGAGAAACATGACCCCCTCGTTTTTTTTCTCCAGCGCATAATCTATATTCGTATAACTTGTAAATATTAATGATCTGGAAGTTCTCGAACAATTCAGCAGTGTGGAAGTCCTAAGATACGTTATATATGACTCTTAAAAAATTAATTTGTATCAAAAGCAATTCTTTAATGTTAGTGAATGTGGATGTACCCCAAACGAGGTTGCAGTATGTTAAAGTAAAATAGTTATAAATTAGCAATTTAACATTCGTTGGAGGAACATAACGGTGACGATTTCAAATCCCCGCCACGCGCTAGCTTTGAAACGAGATAATTTATGTGGATATCCCACGACATGCTCTCGCTGAAAAGCACACCGAGAGTTTTGAAAGCACTATCTCGGTCGAATTTGAATTTAAAATTAGAGGTTTAGGTATTACTACACACGTAGCTTTAGAACGAAATAGAACTCCTTTCGTTTTACCGTCGTTTATTCTCAAAGAGTTGCTACTGGACCAGGACTTCATCTTCGATAAAGTTAGATTACCCATATCTATTAAATCATCGCTTGCTTCTAAAAAAACAAAAAAAAACAACTACGCACACACGTGTAGTTTGTGTAGCGTTGAAAGTTAATTTTATTTCCGTATCTACGCAAACGATATGTCATTTTAGCTTGTCCTGTGGTACAGCTTAGTTAATAAGGAGCGGTCACAAAATACTACTTTGTGGATTACCCCAGGTGATAGGTTGCACTGTAGAGGGATCACTTTTGATGTTGACTAAACTGTTGACGATATACGCTAAGCATGACTCAAAAGCAGCAGCACCTGTCCACGGATGCCATAAATTTAAAGCTTTGACTAAGGCAATCAAAAGCTTTCGTGAAATCTACAAATACACCTAGAACTAAGTTTTAGTTATCTCTAAAACCAAACCGCGAAGAGGTAATATGATCATGTTTGTCCGAAAAGCTTATTAAACGATGATAAATTAGTTTCTCCAAAGCCTTCAGAAAAAACGTGCAATATAGAAATAGGCTTATAGTCCCCTAATTATTTTTTCTTATATTTTTTTAAAGATAAAACAAAACCTCTGCAACTTGCATTCTTCTCGGAAATACACCCGCTTCAAAAGATAAATTAAAGACAAAGGTTAACAATGGAGCGATTATGTCGACGTGCATCAATTAATAGGACGATTTCCATCGGCATCGCAGCTTCCGATGTTTTTGATGTGCATTTATACATTAATAACTTCCGAGCTAATAACAAACTAAAAAACATATATAACTGCATTTTTTCTGCTCAATATACATACTTGCACGCATCAGTACCATCTACACTAAGTGTTAGGTTCAGGCAGTGGTCATAAACACATCGGCCAACTCTTGACCGGTTAAATTAACAGACTTATACTGCAACGTTTGGACGGCAGTCGAAGCTGGAACACCTTTAATTAATGAATTTAGAAGTTTCCAGAAAACGTCAGTGGAAACGTCTGCCGCCAAAAAAGATTAGTATTTTTTAATATTTTTTTAGCTTTTCATTTAGGCTGTTACGATAATACTTAAAATTCTTGAGGGCATCCGAATCGCGGGTCTTAATAAAAAATTTTTTTATATAGTACATATTTTGTTCGAATTTTTTAAACAAGTCGTCGGTTATCCATTGTTTTCGAATTTTTTAAAAACTTCTTAGGATTCATTTTGTTTCATTTATTAAATGCCCGGTTAGAGCATTACATAAAGAAAGGGGGGGCTTTTAGTAGTGCCTAACCGTTTATGTAATGCCTAATGTATCGAATAATACAGTAGTAACACAAAAAGAGTACCAATTATGCAAAAATTATGCATGTAATCAATTAAAATGGGATAGTAGAAGGTTATAAAACTCCGCTGCATGAGTGATGCTAACGATAAAGGATGGCAGCTGGTTCCATTCAGCGATAGCATGAAGATGAATGAATGATTCGTTAAGTATCGAGATCGATAGTTTTACCGCAGACTCGTTGAATTGGACAAGTGAAATTTTATGAAGAAGTCAAAGGCGAGAAAGCTTGCTCCGGGTTTCGAGGGGTGCAAGTCCAAGTTGACTTTTTGCAACTCAAGAAGGTAGGGCGAGAGAAAAGAAGGCCGTGGAGGAGGAAGCAGACGGAACGCTGGAGGGAGGAGGAGGAGGTTTCCCCCTCTCTCTTCTCCAGCATTCCGTCTGCTTCCTCCTCCCCGGCCTTCCTTCCTCGCCCTACCTTCTTGAGTTGCAACGGACGGAGCAGTTGCAGGATGATAAGATGAACCGGGCGGCTCGCTCCAGATGGCAAAAGCATTTTCTAAGTTAGGTCTTACGTAGGTTTCGTAAGTCATCTTTCGGACATGAGATGGCTCTTAGATTACGTCTGGTGATTCCGAGTGTCCGGTAGGCTTCTGCAGCAATGGCTTCGATGTGGGGTTTCCATGAAAGGTTAGGCGTTAGTGTTATGCCAAGATAGTTGTACACTGGAACAGCTTCAATCACTACTTCAGCTAGGGCGAGTTGGTGAGTGTTGTTTCTTTGTGTGGATGTGATTTGATGGCTGTCTCTCGTGCGCTGTGAAGTATTAGCTTCAATCTCGTCTTTGTCAATAATATATCGAAAGGTTAGAGAATACATTTTACGAGTGAATTGGATTAGTTGGCACTTGGGCTTGTTAAGTGACATCAGCCATTTTTCGCACCGGTTGTTCATTTTCGCTAGGTCACTTTGAAGCTTAAGATTATCGGTTTCCGATAATATGGTGTTATAAATTAAGCAGTCATCTGCGAAGAGACGTATTTTACAGGAAATGTCTCGGAAAATATTGATTGGGTAGTCTTCCAACATAATAATAAATCGCCTGGCAAAAAAAAAAAAAAGTTTGGGGGTTGTCGGTGTTTCTCTCAAGGCACTTTCTGGCGAGTTGTCACCCGGGGTCAACGCGTTCTTTCCCACTAGTGACCAGGCGGTCGCACTCGGGACCCAAGTGTCACAACACCGTCAGCGACGCCATCGCTATCAACAAACAGGACAAACCGGAACGACGTACCGCGCAACAAAATTTCCGGCAAATGCTCATTGGCTCGCGTGAAGCGAAACGCTTCGCCTGGCGGAAAAATTGGTTCCCGGATCGAACCAAGTTTTCCGCCAGCGACGAGCGAATTTCGACACGCGGTTCCAAAATCCGCTCGTCGCCGGCGCGGATCCGCCCGCGAATAGACCGATCTGAGCAAGCGAACTGCGCAGGCGCGCGCATTCCGGAAATGGTGCCGCCGCCATGCTACTTGCATACTCATCGCTTCCCGGCTTCCCTGCAGCATAGGGCTGATTTAGGACGCTAGGGCTCGGATTCTCCTGTCATGTGTGTACTTGACAAGGTGTTTGTGAAGCCTTGTTAGTTTGTCAGCAAGCGCAGAAAAGCAGTTTCAGTCGTCTTATCGCTTTAGAATCGCTTCGTTGTCTGCTGCTACGTTCAAGTCGTTCACGCGGTGGTCCCACTGCGGGAAAAACAATGGCGCCACTACTCGAGCACTCCGGTTGCCGGCAAAGAACACGAAAATCCGAGAGACCATCGGCTCGCTGTAGCATGGCGGTACAACATCCAGTGTGTCGGCGTGCATCGTTTAATCGAGAATGAAGTAAGAGCATCTAAATTGACTTTCTCCGGGAGCGATAGTTTTCTAGAAGTCCTTTCAGTCTGGCTGAGAGTGTGTGTAACAAGGTAGAGATGAACTGTGGGGAAAAGCCTGCACACAAAAGAGAATTGATCTTTATAAAAACCATGCCTGACGCGGCGTAACAACTCGCATCTGTCAAAAAGGAGCAATCATGCCAGACACCTAAAAGCGTTGGGTGGAGATGAGTTTGCGTCTACAATTTCTAGTCAATTTTAGTTTTGTTTGCGCAAGCTCCGAACGCTCAGAGTTGCCCGGCGTTGGAAGCTTTTAATGCGACAGCATTATTCAGCAACTCATCACAAATTTCTGCATATGTATGTCTGCGTCTAATATGTAGTCAATTTTCCGTTAAATTTAGCGGCTCATTTTCCGCTAAATATAGCGGGTTATTTTCTGCTAAATTTAGCGGAAAAATGCCTTTACGTGACCTGTGCACCAAATCAGGTTCCCCGCTAAATTTAGGGAAAATTGACTTCACGTGACCTATGCACGAATTCAGGTTCCCCGCTAAATTTAGCGAAAAATTTACGTCACGTGACATATACAACAATTCAGGTTCCAAGCTAAATTTAGTGGGGAACCGAACACTTGCCCGTGTGTCCAACGATAAATGCTATCGCATTCATAGATAATCACCCCTGCGGTTTCTACAATTTTTTTTTCCTGCGGTCTCGATTGGTTTTGCTGCGGAACGGATAAGTAACGGCAGCGAAAATCAAGTTGGAACATAATAGACCCGCCCCCCCACCTCCCCCCCCTTCCCCCGAAGGTGGGTTCTTTTGCTGACAACAGGCTTGTGGCAAAGAGCCGTGCAAACAGGCGCACCTTCACACGTCGAACAAAATTGGTTCGACTTGTGGACAGCGTTACTTCTACACGGGAATCATTTATTTTGTTTTAGAAAATGATTATCAAAGCAACACGTGTTTTTTTAATGCTTCAGTCTATTAACGTGAAACGATAAAACCATAGAGCCAATAAATATTTTACTACACCAGATGGGGATTCGCGCGCACAAGTCCAACCTCAGTCGAGCGTCAAAATTTCCAAAACGTCGAACCTCGGCAGGTTCGCGACATGGACAGTCCGAGACGATTCAACGAGGCCACAACTTGAGGCACAACTGGTAGGAATGTCCGAGATACATTCTTCCCGAATTCAAGTCGACGGAACCCAGTACGGACTCAATGTACGCAGCCACCTAACCGATGAAAGCACCCGACGACCCTCTCGACTTCGTAAAAGCCAATTGGGGACGAGCGACGGCAAAAATGAATGCTCGAGCACTCCAAGACCGAGTGCATATTTAGAGAGACGTGAATACGCTTATCTCGGTAATAAAATAGTTTATTGGGTAACTTGATAGCCGTTTCAGTGCTCTTCTAAGGGGCCCCGATTCTTGGCCCTAGTAAAGCTCCCGTTTTAGGTTGCTTGAGCAACGCGAAGGTCACGGCTGTTCGCAGCGCTTCTGGCCGTTGGGTTCGACTCTCTAGTCACTGAGAGATCCTTTGGAAGGCCTCCAGTACCTTCCGTCCTGCTCGAGGTCCACAAAACAACTCAAGCTCCTCAGTAACCATACGGGTACAAACTACGGGAGAGGAGGAAACGCCAGAGCCAACGCAGTGCTAGCTGCCTCGATACTGACTACGCGTTCCGTATGTCGGATGCTGGCGTTCCAGCGCCATCCAAGAGGGTGCGCGTTTACACTCCGAGAAAAGGGAGCAAGGGCGCCTTTTCCTCCCTCCTACTGATGCGCCTCCGAGCGGGCAGAAGAACGGAGAAACGAGACGTTTTTCTCCGAGCCTCGTTGACCGAACAGCAGGGTGCATGTGGTGCTCACTTCTTTGGTCGTTAAACACGTACGTTTTTCAATCAATCTCCGAGCCTCGCGTTTTTATCCAGGCTCGACTTTCGGGCTTCACCAACTGCCCATCACCTATAGCCAAAACACGTTTCAGGTTAAAAAAAAAAAAAATTGTACGAGTGCGCTTGTCTAAATAATTGGTGGCGGAATAAGTATGCCGTCGAAGCAGTCGCGATAGTTGCCTTCTTTCGTGCCCACAGGACTCCGAAATGGTACCCTGCAGCTTTTGGCAGAGCTTCGGTTTGGGCGCACGAAAGCTTTTTCGTGCCCCGAAACGAGTCTCTCGGTATAAACGGCTCTGCGCGACAGCAGCGCCATCGCAGCCACGTGACGTCAGAGAGCCACAGTTTGCACGTGACGTCATTCGCGGCCACTATTTTATGTAGTGCGAGCGTCGTGTTAGTTTCACACCGCAAACATTTTACTTTGAAGGAATCAGTAAGTAGAAATAACACTCGCACTGGCTGCTAAGCTGAACCATGGAAGCCCGGAGTCGATCTTAAACCCGTCCATGAAAGCAGGAGTAGTTCCACTCAAGACGTCATCGCGAGCGTTTGGCCAATGGAGCCGACCACAGCGACGTTAATAGGAAGCATGCTCGGAATAAAAAGCAAAATGTAATGTCCTCCAGTGTAAACCTAGTCTCGGAAAGTGAAGTCCCAGCAGCCGCAATGGCCGCCACTCGGAGCCAAACGCCAGCTCGAGGGTATACCGGCTGCGGCTCGAAATGTTCCGGGAAACAGAGAGCGGCAGAGAAAGAAAGAGTGTTCTGGCCGACTGTCGGTCCCGGCGACGAGGAAGTCTGCGAGGGGTCGTCGACCCCGGCACGCGCTCGGCGGCGGCCAGCACGGCTAGGCCCGGCTCCAGGCGCCGCCGCGGGCCACTCGGCGATCCCAACGGGGACACGCCGAAACTTCCTCGACCAGCTGAAGCCGCACTTTACCTTTTCGAGCACGCTTTCGAACAGCCAGGAACATCCGGCCGTCCGTTCGCCCACTTAACCCAGAGATGGGGCGGCAAAACTCAATCGGCGTACAATTAAGGGGGATTCACCCGTCATTTATGTTTTTTATTTGTAAACGATCTCCTCGCAGCTGCGCATGCAGGTCGGGCGCTCGGCTCGGGCCACGGGCTATTCCTCGTCGAGCTAGACTTTGCTCACCTGGTGTCTGCGGTGACGTCAGAACCGGAAGCGGGGCCCCGCTTCCGGTTCTGACGTCACCGCTCTGTTTTTACGGGTTCCGGAACCAGTATCTCAACTTTAACGGGTCCCGTACTCTGACGTAGGCAACCGTATTGAGGGACTGTTCAAACCCAGTGCGCGCTTCTTTGCGTGTTTGCACGAAGGACGGCAGGGGACGCCGAGCCGTGGACCCGCGGGGTCGGCTTCTTGCAGCGATTTTGGGTCTATCATTTCGTGGAAACTCGCTTCGTGGAATTATGTTTCGTGGACAACTTTCCATGGACACATGTTTCGTCAACACTCGTTACGCGAATTGGACGCTGTAGGGACATTTCGTCACTCGTGTATCACTGGGGTGCATGAAAAGGCTGAATGAACGTTGGCAGCCGGAAGCTTTGAAAATATTAGGTGAAAACCAGCACAAAATCAAATAAATATTCGCATCTCCCGAAGATGATAAGTGTTCAAATATCTTTTGAACAGCATGCCGCTTACTGCCGCATCCTTTCCAGATAATGGAGCCGTCCTCCTGTTGACACATTATGCAAACTGTCGTAGTCACTATAACCGAGGAGAGCATTGTTAATTGTCTCGAGCTTTTGGAAGGCGCGCAGTCGACAATCGTTTTGTAATGATTAAAAAGCGCGACAGGACAACGCACACAGAAGGAGTGAAAGGACAAGTAGTGTCCTTTCACTCCTTGAGTGAAAGGACGCGGAGAGGACACCTTTGTCTCCTCTCCGCGTCTTCGAAAGCAAAGAGAGGCACACCCGCACACAGACAGCACACCAACTCACGTAAACATTTTTTTTTTGTTTTGTTTTTTTGTTGGAAGGAAACATTTTGATCTCGAGAGTTTGTCTAATATCGTTTGCACCGAGAGCCCGGTTCTTAGTATCAGTGTGCTTCCTCTTCGCCGTGGGCGAGAAAGCTGACGAGTTATAATTTGTAAACAACCAAACCACACAAACAAAAAAACAAAAAAATCGAGTTGAGGTTTTTAGCATTTGAAGAACGCCAGGCCTTGCGACTTTTTATGTGCAAGTGGCAGTGTGACTCGGTAAAGCTCACCCTCACAAGGAAACAAAAGAAATGAAAACTTTTTTAAACGATCTTTCGTTGGGTTTTTATATTTCCGCTCTTTTCCCCGTGAGTGGAAACGAAAATGTAACGGATTACAATCACTCCGTCGCGTAAATAAGTAAAGAAATTACAATTATTTTGTAAACTATGTAATCATTCCCTTCCAAAATTACTTTGGCTGCAGTCTCAACTTAAAAAGAAGCTGAAACACTCGTTTGAAAAATTCGGTAGAGGTTGATTCTAGCACGGTTTCATTGCGTGAATCAGAATATCACGTTCGTTTTCCCCGAAGACGTAAGTAAACGCGACAAAGCAGGAAACAGCTCCGATCCGTCGTGACGTCATAAGAGGATCTTTGGGCCGCCAAGCTCGTGTCGCTCGAGGGCAGCGCGTGCAGTGGCGAGCTTGCCAGGTAGATTTCCCAGCACTGACACCAGTCAGGGACGTCTTTTTCTGCCTTTTTTGAAATAGCGAGAGTGCGCGTGCATAGCTTTGAGAGGCGCTGAAGATGCGCGAGAGCGGAGATTCCGAAAACTCCTTTTGTGACGTCACGCTCCGGGAAGGAGGGCCTTTGACAATACCAAGCACCAAATTGAAAAAAAAAAAAAAAATAATTTCTATATTCGAGATCCTGGACGTCAGATGAAGACGATTTAGGTATGTTCTGAAATACGAAACCGCTGTGAACAGAGTCAGGTCTTGCACGAGTCGTAGATAGAGAAAAGGGATTCTGGCCGTGGCGCCATTTTCAGTGCTTGTACGTACGGCCCTTTGCTCGCTTTCGGAATCGGCCAACATGCGCGTGATGAGCTTCGAAGATGGCAGGCTGAGCTACAGCGAACATCCCAACCCAGTATTTTGGAAACAAAAAGCTTCTGGCTCCCGCGATCTTCAGTGTTCTTACGTTCTCGCTTTCCGAAGCGACGGAGAAGCGTGTGTTGGCCTCTAAAGATAGCAGATGTGACTTCGTAAACACTGAAATGGTGTATAAGTGGTATAAGCATCTGTCAGCATCTGCCCACCGGCGCTAATAAAAGATGAAAAAAACAGAAAACACACACACACACACACAAGCAAAAAAAAAACTTTCAGCGTTTTATCAGAAGGTTAATATTGGTTTTCGTTTAACCTTTTCGTAATTATTGTTGTTGTTTTTCACAGATGTGTTGCTCGTGTGCAACATGAGCGACCGTGCTGAGCCGCCAGGCATTTCTAGAGAAGTGAAGAGCGCGCGTGTACAGCCTCGAGCGCTTTGCGAAGGAGGTGGTGCGGTCGAGATGGAGATAACCAACGATGATAACTACCCGGAAGGCGCAGAAAAAGGGGAAAAAAGTTGTTCGGCCCCGCTGAGCACGTTGCGACAGGGCAGACTTTTGGTGACCAGTGTGGTCACGTTTATTTACAACGGAAAACAATATACGGGAGAAGGAAAACTTGCGTCAAAATAACAAATCGGGCCACTCTCACAAAATGCAGTGCCGTGCATTTTCCATGGCTATCTACTGTCGTCAGCGCAGAGGGCCAAGTTTCCTCGAAAACCGCCGGCACGGCGGCTGCTACCCGGCTCTCCTATCTCGTCAGGGACGTCCCGATTCTGATGCACAATCTAAAAGGGATGCACGAGACGATCCCGTTCCCGCAGCTGCATCAACCAAAAGTGATGGCAGCAACACACAGTTTCCTGCAACTGACGCACTGCCGTCCACAAGCACGTGTGGCGACAACGCTGAGTGGCCTGCAACTGACGTACTGCTGTCCACAAGTGCGCAACAATTAGACAAGACTGCGAACACCGAACACCACGGAGCACAGGCAGCACGATTAAGTTCACCACTGCACGGTAGTGCTAACTATTCCGCACCACCCCCAAGCATTCTACGAGGAATGCCTCGCCGAAAATTGGATGGAGATGACCCACGAAGACACTGTCCTTTACTCAACTGTTAAAGGAGTCGCCCCTCGTCGAACTTCCATCGGCAAGGCTTGGGCCACGCACACAACGGACTACGCTGGACTCTGGAGTGCAGGCCATTGACGCTTTTCCACCATTTGTCCGAAGGTCGACTCCACGAAACCACACATGTTTGAAAAAGTGTTCTCTGCCTCACCTGAACAAGGTGGCGGTGTAGCGGTCAGCACCTTCATCTAGGGAAGAGCCATACCCGCAAACATTACAACGCACGGCATAAGGATTGCAAGCCTGCCTGATTTGGCACATGCACTGAGAGTTTGATCGTCTGAGGCTCTGCACCGGTGACCCTAAGCACAAGGAGTACCCTCAAGTGCAACCAGAATGTACCTTTGCCGACGTGCACGAGGTGTGGTGGCACAACCGGTGCACCCTTGTCACCACCACTGATAAGCAGTGCCCCGCCTGTCACTCACTACTGAACACGTTTCGCATCCATGCAGCCAAACAGCAAAAGAAGAGAGCGAACAGCAGCAAGCTCAGGCTTGTCACATTCACTCCGGCAAAAAGGGAGATGGTGAAGCAACTAAAGAAAGCAAGGGTAGCCTGCAAGAGATCAGTGCTTAGATTTCTCCAAGTCAAGACAAAAACTACAAGATGAACTAAAAGACTGCTGGAAAAAGCTTCATGATGCGCACCAGGACACTCTTCCCCAACTTTTTGCCGAAGCCAACCTGTCTGATGCCCAGCTGTCGGAAGTAGAAGAATGCATTGCTGCAGCTCAATGTAAGTCAAAGCGGCAACGTAGATACAGAGACAAATGGCAGCTACTCTGTTTGCTACTTCACATCCGCACACCGACTGGTTATCGGTTCGTCAGGGCCGACGACATCTTTCCTCTTCCATTCGTGAAGACCATTTGGAAGTACATCTCCATGGTTGGCCTCAAGTGCGGAATTGATCAGGACTTCTTCCTAGCCCTGAATGTCAAACTAAAACAGAAGACGGATTTCGAAAGACACGGGGTTCTCTTTTTTTGACGAAATTCAAGTGAGAAAAAGTAAAGCGGTAAATTCGAAAACTATGACGTACATGGGGATGGTGGATGATGGAGAGGCAACCAAGAAAAGCAGTGAGCTAGCAGACCATGGCCTTGTGTTTATGTTCTGCCCCCTTGGTGATAGCTATGCACAGGCCGTCGGTGTATTTGTATCCTACAACTCTACAAGGGGACTATACTTACTCAGCTAATGCTTCAGGCCATCGTCCTCCTAGAAGAAGCTGGAGCTAGGGTGCACTGTATCATCTGCGATGGTGCCAACACCAATAAGCTCATGTGAACAGAATCTGTGGTAAAAGACCACCTGTGCAACTCATTCCAACACCCCGCTGATTTACAGCCAAGAGTAGATACATTCATGGACACTCCTCACTTATTCAAGTGCATCAGGAATTGATTACAGAAACAAAACCGCTTAAAAATTGGAAGCGAATTTATGAACTGGGAAGATTATGAGGAATTGTTCCGTCGAGACCAGCTGGTGCCTGAGACCTCAGGGTCTGTCTCAAGTTGACAGTGGCCCACATTTACCCTTCTCAATTGGACCAAATGAGAGTCAAGTTGGCGACACAAGTTTTCAGCAACAGCATGGCAGGTGGACTTAAGTACTACCAAAAGTATGGTGTTCCTGAGCTGACAGCCTGTGATGGAACAATCAACTTCACCATCTACATGAACAACTTGTTCGACGCCCTCAACAGGCGCCTCTCTGCCGAGGGACTGAAACCTGGCTGCGATGACCTCGTCACCATCCAGAATGCGATTGTGTGGCTTGATGACTGAGAAGCAGAGCTCCAGCACGGATTCATTCCTTGGGAGCTCTTCCTCACGAGCAACACCAGTGAGGGACTCAGAGTCACCCTGCATTCCACACTAGAACTTTGCCAACATCACCTGGAAACCTGTGGATTTGACTACATGTTAACCGCTAAAATGAGTCAGGATCCGGTAGAGCGGTTTTTCGAGAAGGTGCGACAGGTTGGCTGCCAGAATGACCATCCAAACATGCCAACCTTTCTCCAGTCAGTGCCCGCTGCGGCCACCACAGTTTGGCAACTGTGAGATCTGAGAATCCGAGCCACTTATACTATTATTCTCAGAGTTCAAGGCTGTATTTCAAGATGGCGAAACGAGATGAGCACAGCCTATTGTGGAGCTCGGAGAATGCCTACACGACCAAATCTCGACAAGCAAGTGGCCACGTAGAAGTCGTTGACTGCATCATCTACTACATCACAGGATACCTTGCTCGAAGGCTTAAGAAGCTTACCAGCTGTGTTACATGCCTTAGTGCATTATCCACTGGTCAGCTGGAGGCACCAGTGGCAAACTTAATCACATGCTAAGACAGAGGCCGCTTGACCCTCCAGAATATGCACCTGTTTGCCCTTCTGCAAGCCACAGAGGGGTACTTCAGAGATCATCGACAAGAGCATGGTGTCTACTGGGGCACAATTGACTTCATGATTGAAGAGTGCCCGCCTTATTCCAGCACAAGACCGAGATGTTGTCCATGATCCTACATTATTATCTTGGAATGAGGATGTGACAATGCTGCAAGCAGGATAGTCGAAACACAAGAAAAGAATCTAAAAACAAGAAGAAGCAGGCACGGCTGTGCTCCACCTAGCATTTCATCACATCATTGACTTACTGCAGGATGCTGTTCAACTTTTCCAAATGCTCCACTTCCTCAACAGACTTTTTATTCAGCACCTCCTTCACAGCTGAACATCTTCAGACACTACATTCAAACATCCTCGAAGAAGTCAGTGGAATCATATTGCTCATGAGTTGCCCATCAAGAAGAGCACAGCAAGAAGTTTCAGCCCTTTCAGCAAGGGATCTGCAGGGCAGGAATCACCTCCAACAAGTGTGTACAGGCATAGTAACTTCTGTTGTTGTTTTTTTGGCCACAAAAAAGCAAAAGTGAAAATATTCATCTGAAATTGAAGGCAGTCATGGAGGTTCCACCACTTATCCCAGAAATGAGGCTGCTGAAGGTTCAATGTGGCGATGCAGGCGAGTTGGTTCATGATTACAACTGGTAGCAGCGCACAAAAAACACAAAGACAAAGGGAGAAATGCACAAGACAAGCAAGCGCTGAGCTGCTGAAGGTGCTTGGAATGGCAACCACCTTTGCTTGGCTTGTGCCCAACTTTGAATACAATGAATGGCAGCCACTCATGTTAAGGCTTGAAGATGAGAGTAGAAACATAAAATATGACTTGGTTTGAATAAACCATGTTAAACGTTCACATGCTGCCCATGTACAACTTTTATTATCTAAATTCTAGAGACATTACGTGTATTTCTGTTTTGTCTTCTTCGGGTAGCTCAACGTCTGTGGTGCAAGTGCCTAAACGCTTTACTCGTGTCATTGCAACCTCTATTTGGTTTCTCACAACTTTTTGGGGTCAACACTTCTATCTTAAAAGATTGTTATTAACTAGAAGAAAGTTCTCATGCCACAAATATATAACACCTCCTAGTTATTGTTGGCAAGAACAATTTTGTCATACATAACCACTATTGCACAATTGGGAAGTGAATGTCTTTCTTATAGACAATAATTATTTTCTTTAAAAATAATTGCAATAGATGATAACAAACAAGTCTTGGCACAAAAAGAAGTGTGTTGCAAACAAAGAAAGTTAGTCAAAGTGCTTTTTATTGGAAAGAAAAACATTGTAATACACAATGTACACAAGTTTTCTTCCAAAGTTTCAAAACTGGTTAAATAACAGCTAATTAAATATTAAAAAAAACACCTGCCTGCACTTCTTTATTTTCATTGTCTATATTTACTTCTGTATATGGTAGGACAAAATTCCTGTGCACTTCCTATGAAATACATAATGTATTTTTATTTTAGAGATATGTGCATCTGGTTGTCCCCCTGGAAGAATGCTTTTCCCACAGAACATCAGCACACTGCGGGAAAGCTGCAGTGCAGGGAACCAGTCTCAAATAACTTCCTTGTGTGTTAATTGCACATTGAAGCACACGTTTTCAGGCCTCAAGAAATGTATACATCGTGCATAATTAATCTTTGAGGGCCATTGATATTGATCCTGAAGGATCAATTACTGCGAGTGCACACACTGGACAGCTTTACATTAAATCAATATCTGAGTGCATTAGACATTCTAATTTAGTGATTAGGCATGTTAGGTGATAATCCCAAATTACGGACGCACACATGGCATTCTAGTTTCAAACAAACAAATATTTTAGTGGAAGTGTTCAGTGCTTTTGGTTTTAACCAAAGCACTAAATGTGAGCTACACTGTTCTGAAATTCAGTTCATACTGAACGGCAAACCTAAGGGAAGTTGAAGACACATACTAGGCAGATTCAAAAATAACCCACATACAGCATCAAGTCTTGTTTGCCAGCCATACAATGCAGTTAATTAAAGGTCAATCCACCACAGAGTCAGGAAAAACAAATCATGGTGGCCTCCAACGAGCTTCATCGGACAAGATGCGAAGAAGACGAGTGTGCAATTGAGTGCCCATTTCCTTACTCAAAAAGATCTGGACAGGAGCCATCTAACTTGCCAGTCTATGAGTTTGCAGCTACCAGTGTTGGCCAACTTTGTTTCTCTTTCTCACTCTCTAGACTCTCTCTTAGTTTCGTTTTAATATTTTCGGCCAAACGTTTCTTGGGAAGGTTTTTCCCCCCCAAACTGTGACAGGTAATGACGGGTCTTACGACATGCAGGTTTACTATGTTATGAATCCAGTTAGAATGGATGGTAATCTTATGAGCAAACAAATGTGAAAGGGTGAAGTTAATAAACAGGCATCTCCACATGATGCCCATGTCCACGGGTGCTCTTGCTCTCGCACATCTTGAGCGCCGGTCAAAGCTGTGCACCTGCACTCTTTGCTATGTTTGAAATGCCACAAAAGCTGTGCCTGGCCGATCATGTACGAGCCGTAAGGAGACAACAAAATAAACGTGATGGCAGAGCTGCTGCCAGACCAGAGGCATTCGGAAGCAATGTATGCTCTTCTTTTGTGCCTAGCTGGCACGGTACATGGTGCCAGAAGTGGCCGAGTAGTTCCTCTTCATTGAAGAGGAACTACCCAACCATCATGGTTGAATTACCGCCACCTGAAGGACCATGACTCTTGGAGGACACAGTCTAGAATCAGAAGCGCTTTAAGCAGTGCATCGAACTCAACTTCCGAGCAATGGAGACCAAGAACGTGAGGTCGAAGCAACAGAAGGCAGCTATATTTCTACGTATGACTGGCCAGGAAGCTATCGGTGTCTATAACACGTTCAACTTGACCGAATCGAAAAAGGATGTCAATGATCTGATTCTGAGAAGGTTTGAGGTCTCCTGACATTCAAAGTACAACGAAATGTTTGAGTGCTACGTGTTTCGAACACGACAACAAGACAACAAACAGAAGGTGAGAGTTCTTAACTGTTTTTTCGAGATCTTCAACTAAAGTCCAAGTCCTGCAACTACAGAGTGTTTGCCGAGTCAATGCACCCAGATCAGATTGTCCAGGGGTATAATGAGCAAAAAAACTCGGAGACAAGCTGCCGAGAAAAAGACCTAACTCTTGAGGAGGCTGTCAACTTTTGCAAGTCTGCCGAAATTTTTGCCTGCCAGAATAAGTCTTGGGAAACCCCAGATACAATCATAGAGCCAGTAAACGTAAGCCTGGAAGACGGAAGTGTCAATACTGCAGCCTGACGCATGAGCCGACAAAATGTCCACGATTTGGCAAATCATGCAACTGTGGAAGAAAGAACAACTTTGCAGTAGCTTCTATAAACAAGATGAATGTCAACAATGTTCTTGAAAGAGACCTCAATAAAGATGACAAAGGCGACACCGTTGAGGGTTTGTCCATTGATGGCCGCAAAGTACATTACAAACGTGACTGCACCGTGATGGCAAAGGTGGCAGGCCACGACATTCGGCTGAAGGTCGACACCAGGGCAAAAGCAAACCTTCTACCCTCAAGGAACTCCATAATTCAACACAAACACTACAGAGTTTAACAATACTGCGGAGCTGGGGAGGAGGAGAACTACGGAATGTGGGCACAGTCTGCATGCCCACAGAGCCGAGATTCAGGATTGAAAACTCTGATTTCTTCGTTAGAAGAAGCGCAAGCAAGCGCTGCGGGGGTTTCAGGGTTGTGATAGCCTTCGGCTTGGTCTACCGCGTGGAAAGCCTCAAGGAAACAAGCCAAGCGCAGCAGCGTGTGTTCTTCGAGTTTCTAGATGTTTTTTGGGGCATCAGACGCCCTAAGAACGCATATCACACGGTCTTCAAAGAAACTCATCAGCTGCTCGTCCGGCGATGTTCGCCTTCATTTTGTCGTGCTATTTTAGCTTGTAATGCAAAACTACAAGTAAAACAAACCATGTCTATTAAATATATTTTCAGTTTGCTCTATTAAACTTGGGTGGTTCATGTACGGTTTACGAAATAAATTGCCCGTGGGTCGCGTTGCCTGCAAAATGACCGAGTAAATTTTACTTTTCGTTTCTTCTTTGCATGGCGCCATCTATGTGGAATACTGCAAACCTCCCTGAAGCGAGGACACAGTTGTTTCCTGACCTGCCTATCTTACACCGTGGTGCACATATCGGCAGATCCACTGGATCGGCGATGCGGCTGCAGGTCCTTCCCTCGGAGGCAATGCCTGTGGGTCGAAGGCAAATGGCGAATCGTTCAAAATGCATGTAACATTTCTACACTGCCACTTGACTCGGACGACCTTGGTGAGTAGTCGCCACGCTCCATTTTCGCACGCTGGTCAAACAAAAGCGGGCTGCACGCGTAATAAATATAACTTTTTGCCATCGTTTCATGATGGCTTAGCTGTTGGCTTCAATTTCGCTGCATAATCAAACCGACTGATGCGATTTGAGTGAGGAGTGGGTGGACGTAGTTGAATATTGTTGGCACAGCATCACACCTCAGCTTACGAGCCTTCTGTCCGCTTAAGGGCGATTCACACCCTGTTTTGTTGGAGCCGACGCTGCTGCTGTCATGGCAACCCTCGCACTTGTGAATCACCTTTCAGAGCTCAGCTCGTAGCTCTCTTCTGTAAAATGAATGCTGCATAAGCGGGATCTCTATCTTGATGGGAATTCAGTGCCTCCTACGCACGGCAACAATCCATTTCGCTCGTCGGTTGTGGCACCCAACCGCGCAACAAAACTTTCACTTATTCCCGAAACAAGTCGAGCACAACAAAAATTAAGCATGCTCCGGCATTCAATCACAGGCAAACGACGAGACTGAAATGTTTGCATTACGTTATGTGATGTCAGAGCTTCATTGTTGCAAACGAAAACAACATTTACACTCGCGTGAGGGCTGCTGGCCGGCAAGGTTTCGGATCGGGCCGCGTTTCAGTTCTATCAAATCACAATTTATCCTGCGAGAATGCGGTTCCAACAATGATGAAGTACTAAAAGAAATATTTTGCTCATTTGTTTTCAACTGGCTGACGTTCGTATCCCGGGCCGCAGAGCCTCAGGCAATCTGACGCTCAACGACTCTACCTCACCTCGGCCGACTTGCTTAACCGCTTATGGTTGAAGAATAACAATCCAGTCACAGGTGGTATAGCGCTTAGAATCCGAGTTTTTCGCGCAATTCCGACTCGGGATACACGGGGAGAATAAACAGAACAAAGGATTACAAGGCCGACCAAGCTAAACGCGCTCACTGTTGCCAATCGAGTCGATAAAAACCGAAACCAAGACAAAATACAATTTTTTGGGGACGTTTTGTGATTTAGCGTATAATGGCGCAAGGTAATGGTTGTGGCGCAGTTTCTGCAACATGGCGCAGGGTGGCGCAGACAAATGAATCTGGCGCAAAATGGCGCAGCCGTTCCACCCCTGATTGTTTTGTTTCACACTAGGAGCCAATGAGAAGGCTGCAAGGTTGTTTCTGGCTTCAGAAAGTATCATTATTATAATTGTCTTCCCCTTCCTCCCCTTACTGTTTACATTCATTTTTTGAAATATTAAAACAGATTTCAGCACCTCAGTTGCATCTACTCCAAATAAATATTTCAATCAAATTGTGATTCCTATTATTCAAACCGAATGATACGATGAATCACACCAACTACCATTTAATAGTCTCATCTACGATCCAAGAAACAACACTCGTATTCACCTCAAAAACTGCACTCAAAGAAAAAAAAGGTCCGGCTTCCTGCTCAGCTTTACAGATTTACTCCTCTATGTGGTGAATGGACATTTCCGGAATTCAGTCTGGCCAATTTGATCACTATCATCATCTGAAAAATGGCATATGTGCTATACTAATGGCTTCCTTCTGCTTACTGATGAAGGAAGGAAGAAGTTGAAGATGCTCCTAAGCAGATAATACGAGGCCTATACATTCTAAACGTTAGCACGACATGAAGGAGGAATTGGACGCAAGAGCTGCGTAACCGTTCATTTCTAACTTGGGTCCAGTCAATGTGTTAGTAGCACAGAATCGACTTCAAAGCCCCTTGATGTATAGAACTTCATCAAGGCATCTAAATGAGTCGGATGGTTCGTTCTGACTGGTTGCATTTTTTCACTATCGACAATGAAGGAGATTGAAAAAGAACTATACAGTGAAGCGCACATTCTCGCTTACTGTTGACTTGCGAAAGTGACGGCGCCCCTCAAATACTGCAGAGTACATGTTCATTGCCGCCGTTAGTACGGTAAAAGTTAAACTGCCATTTGAGTCACCAGATGGAACTGAATTCCGGAAAGGGTCTATTAAGGTATATGTGGGTGAATTTTGTTAGGCTTACTGTTATTTTATCGAGAAATACAAGTTTCGAACGCCAAATACATTTTTTGTTTCTCGGACAACCAAATCTTGTAAGAACTACTTGGCGCAGCGTATAAACAATGCACAAACCTTGTTTTTTTCTTTGGGTGAAAACGAGTATACATCTGGACTTGAATGTAAATTAGAACACCGCACCATACTCGAGAAACAAAAGCAAACCAAAGTGTAATATTTGTGCGCATAACAGGAGTAATAATGGCCTTGTCCATTCTGCCGGCAGCCGGCAGAGTAATTTTTCCAAAATTCTACCGGCAGTTTCATCCCATTTGCTGCCTGACGCCTCCCATTGGCCAATCGAGTGCTCAGATTAGCTTCTTTCTATAATGAGCCGCCCCAGACTGTCGCCTCGAAGCAGCGTGTATGGGTGGGCCCAGGTGGGTTAACATTTTTGTAATGAGCCGCCACGCAGCGCGGGAGGGTGGGTAAAACGTCACTCTTCGCTAAAATGTCATGCGCAGCTTTGCGGCGAGTGACTTTGTAGTGAAACGTCATGGAACGTGTTTCAAGAAATACCGGAAAAATAAGAAAGTCAGTATTCTACGGCAGTTGTCACATGATTTCAGACAGCCAATGGGAGGCGAATGCCGGTAGAATTTCGGAAAATTATCCTCCTGGGAGGTTTCACCTGACGTCAGGCAGCCAATAGGATGGGACTGCTGGTAGAATAGACACTGCCAATAACAATAGTCTCCAGACCACGGCAACCGTCTCCGACTTAGCAATAAAATTCGTACAGAAACAAGCTAACCTAAAAAAGAAAAAAAAGAAGGAATGTTTTCTGCAACAGCAGACAGTCGCCTTAGGCGGAAAATAATGTCTACCGTTACCTAATACGAATAACATGGGCAAAGCTACGCACTTGGGGGGTAGCGTCAAAACTTCCTCCCGATTTGTCAGGGTAAGTAAAACTGCGCGGAACACGGAAATGAAGCATTTCAAGGGACGCATTTTGCGCTACTATGATTTGGCATGGCTACGGCAAACCCACGAACCCTATCAAGTTCTTGGCGGGGCTTCGCGTAGAAAAATATGAGCTTACGAGCATAAAGAACAAAGTACGGATAAAAAGCAACAGCAAGAGATTTCCAGCAGTGGCAAAATGCTACCCGAATCCCAGCAATGCGACATAAACTTCCGGGTCGCGAATAAAACGCGTACAAAAAAAGAAAAAAAAAAGAAAGAAATTGTTTGCGAACTAGCTAGAGTGACGTTCGTTGTTCTTCTTTACTTTTTTTTTTCTTTTTAAAGGGGGGCGTTTTTTTATATCTTTTTTTTTCTCGGGGATAGGAGGAGTTTACGTCCTCTGTAGATTATCGCCAAGGGTGGCAGCAAACGCGGAGTCAGAGCATCACAAGAACGACTGGCATGAGGCAGCGCGTCGGAAGAAGTTCCGTCGGGCTCGTGCGAGAGAAGTCGTTTCGATGTCGTGCTAGGCCTAACGGAATTCACCTGTTGGTCGCGCATTTCAGGAGACGAAACTTTTTTTGTTTTGTTTTGTGCTCTCTAAAGTCGCGGCTTGGGAAGCTTGGGACCATTTTTTATCGGACCCAAACATTAGGCAGCGACGAGGATAAGAGATGACGCGGCAACTGCGCGAAAGAAAATAGCAGAAGAAAAAAAAAAGAAAACGAACAAGGCAAAACAAAACGCCCCGCGGGCGCTAGCGAAATAGTTTCAGCCAGCATCGTAGCAACGGTGGATAAAACACGGGAATGTTTGGTGGGACTCACCCGGTTGCTTTCGAGTGCTTCGGCCGAATGGGCATCCTTGGTACGAAAGCAGTTTTGACACTTGCTCTTGTTGAAGATGTTAGGCGCGAACTTTCGACACTCCGTAGGCTTGAGTGGCACACTCATCTCACTTCACAAAGCGCCAGAGGAAGAAAAAAAAATGTCACAACATTACGCGGTCACAACTGGTGTCACATTCTGCCCCGAACTTGGTCGTGAACGATCGCTTCAGCCATTCGTCGGAATCCAGAGAGGCGATGGACGATCCCGAGTCATTTTGGGTTTCCTGCGTTCCGTGAGACGAATTCTGCGAGGCACGTTTTGGACGCGGCCTGACAACACGAGCACTGCACGATCGCCGTAGCTTTTCGTCGAAAGAAACCAATGGTCGGGGATCCGTTGTTGGTGGGAACACGGGCGCGAGCAAGTCAGCGACGGGCAGGGAAAAAGAAAAAGGTGTAATACGCCGACGGCATTCGTTGCTTCGGGA
The DNA here is from genome assembly GCA_037355805.1 of Ixodes ricinus. NCBI lineage: Eukaryota > Metazoa > Arthropoda > Arachnida > Ixodida > Ixodidae > Ixodes > Ixodes ricinus. Next base: position 10,913 of record JAZHYW010034182.1, on the reverse strand, counting down.
CGTTGGTTGGTCGGCTTACTTTTCTGGTTTCTTCCTTCGGCCGATCTTCCCTCGCGGCGGCACAACTTCTGAAATAAACAGAACGACTGCGAGGAGCCCGAAAAAATCGGGCCACTTCCCACACTGGGTTCTCCACAACAGCTACGGCAGGCAGAACGAGCGAAGCCGCCTCGGCGGCACGAAAACGGACCAAAAGAAGAGAGCTGCCGCTGGCGACTGCTGCTGCCGGAGAAACAAAAAAATAAATACAAGTAGGAACAGCAAACTACAAAGAAGAAAAAGACGACACAAATATCGGCAGAGTAAAAAAAAATGTCGACGAGAGGCTACGCCAGGAATGCTGGGAAAGAGGAAGCCGAGGAGGGAAGAGCGGCCCCTGGCCATAAAAAGAAAACAAACAAAAAGTGGCGAACTGTGGAGGCAGCGGAACCCGCGACCCAATAAGAGCGTCGGAACAAGTCACGTGCTATCACCATGCCACGGAGGCCCTCGCTACCGCCACAGCAACAGCGCCGTCCGCGAGTCCGCGACAAAAGTAGTTCTTCCTCTTTTGCGCGCGATTCTATATCTATCGATAATATATACAAAATAAAGAATAAGCGTAGCCAAATTAATCAGTTTCAATTATATTGAAACAAAAAAAGTGCCGCCACATCCGTATCCGCTCCGAATTTCTTTCTCCTTGTAGCGCCGTGGCCGTTCACGATCGCCGCTCGAAACATTGCCCTGGCATTAGCACCCACCACAGAGTCACGGGTAAATTGAACGTATCCTTATCTTATGAACTGTTCCTAAAGAGCTCGCTACTCTAGCGGACAGCAATGTTGCAGCGCTGGACGTTCATCCGAAGTTGCTTGGTTTCGCAGCAGACGGCTCTTCCCCAGCAGACGACAGGCGAAGCGAGGCACGTGTGGTCACGTGCCTTGCTCTGACGTTATTATAATTCATTTTCGGTGCCATTTCTTTTTAGGTTTTCTTATTTTTTTACAGTCTCGAATAATTATTATTCTGATTAGTAACGAACGCCACCATAAAAATATGGGTGCCTTATAATTTCATGGCGGCGTCCATTGAACCGGTGTCGAACAGGCGAGATTTCGAGCCCAACACTTGCCTGACCTGGCTCTGGCCTGACCATTGGGAAGTCGGCGTGTAGCGGACGGTTTCGACACCGCGCCGGGAACGTTGTTTAGAGCGAGTCGTCATAGCGCGGCTTTGGAAAGCGAGCGTACGCACGAACGCTGAGAATGGCACCGCGGGTTGAGAAATCCGTACAAGCCCTGCTTCCAGAAGGTGTTGGTTTCCCTCCGTCGTGATGAGAATGCGGGTTCGCATCGAAGCTTCTTTTGGTGCGCTGATCGTATCAAAAGCCAGCCGCGAAAGCGAGCAGACAAAGCAGACCACATGCACGGAGGCGAGCGGCGAGCAGACGATAGTCCTCCTGCGTTCAAGCTTTGAACGCTTTGAACGTATCGTGGCGCCCTCCGGCGGCGGGCGATAGAGTGTAGTACAAGGTACCATGGCCCCCGAGATCCCGAAACGCGCGCGCGACGGCTTCTCCGGCCGTCCCATTCGTTTCGCTCCCCAGCATTGCGCTAACTCCGTCGCTCGCCGCGAGGCGGCGCTGTCTGCCCAGTCATAACAGAGGGGCGAGCCGTCAGCGTCGCAGGTAGAGATCTGCAGGGTATTGGCCAGACAGTGCTGCCAGATTGGGCTTGCTATAGCCAAATTGGCCAGATTTTTGCAGCGGGCGCCAAAAATTTCTGGCATAAAGGCTTTGGCTATTTCTGGCCAAGAACTTTATTAAATTAAATTGACGCTGAACTGTGAGGCTGGGCTGTTGAGGAGAGCAGTGTCTTTTTTCTCTTCTACGGTGGTGTCTGTTTTCATGGCTGTGCTCTTTCAATAAAGTGACGGCTCCGTTCACATAGGCGGATGTAGTAAAGTCACCTGAGAGTCCTATTAATGTTCTGTGGCGTTGTTTGAATATGCTATGATTGATGGTGAACAGTCTTTCCTGAGGATTTGTCTCAACGTCATGTATGGGCGTAGCGTCGTGCTGATAGATAATCAGGCGACGTCGCAGTGCTTCGCGACCGCGCTACGCTCGTGATCAAACTTGCGCACGTCAGCTTTATGCTGATTGATTCTCTTTATAGTTCCTTGTTTGCCGATGTATGCGGCTGCGCAAACCCTGCAAGGAATCTTGTATAACGGCCTTGGGCTCTTCTACCAGGGCTGATCTTTCAGGCATGAGTCGTCCAGCAGCAGAGCCAGTAGGTGGTGCTGTGCTGCATACCCTCTTTAGTACACGGCGCAGTGCCTGGCTTGTTCCGTTGATGGGAACGCTGATGCGCGAGGGGCGGGAATTCAGCACCTGACTGCTGCACGTGTTGCGCCGGGTTTTCCGGCCTACACGGCGAGCAACGCGATGAATGAAGTTGCTGTAGTTGTTTTTTTAGTCGGCAATGACAGTTTGTTTTCCTTTCTTTGTCCTCTACGAGCAGATGGTCTTGCCCTGGTTAATAGCAACCTGATCACCACTGACGCCTGGTTGAGTTGGAGTGCCAGACTAAACCGGAGGAAGTCCAGTGCGCGCCGAGCTTGTAGGTCCCTATAGAAGGGTTGGTTGGTGTTCGAATTTTAATAATTAATTACCCTAAATCCAGACAGACTGTCATTGTGCCATTTTTAAATATTTGAATAAGTACTGGATTTATGTCCCCAGAGCAGCTGTTCACTGTTCTACCAATACATTAAAATTTGTAAGTGTGCGGTAACTCGACGTAACAAGACTTTTTTTTGAAATCTTCATTCGCGCCATGCTGTCGATGACTAGCTGGGAGCGCCTTCCCGTGAGACGCGACGTGGTTCCTTTTTCGAGATTACGCCCTCTCCGTCGAATGGATACGCCGGCTGTCCCATTCGAGTCGCTCCCAGCAGAGTGTGTGTACTGCACTAACTCCGTCGCTCGTCGCGAGGCGGTGCTGTCCGCCTGAAGAACCACGCAGACGGTCTAGATTTGGGTCGGCAGAGCGGATAAGGAGGGGACGAGTTGGCAGCGCGAGGGTGGGAGGCAGGCACGCAGAGGAGACGGGCTCGTGAGTCTGAGAGCAGTGAAGGGGAGGAGTTTCAGAGTGTCGGCCTTGAAAGTAGCTTGCCATGGTAACCAAATGGAGGTAGAGTTCGGGAGACGATGCCGCTCGTCGAGAAGCGGTAACTTCGAAGCCCGGGTTAGTAGCGCCGGAGCTCAGGCCAACTGGGCGAGAGGAGCAGCCGGCCGGGCTCCCGACAGCCAAGGAAGGATGAATGGGGTTAGGGAAGGGCTTGAGGGAGGCAAGAGGAGGTGACAGGAAAGGTGAGCGCCTGAAGGCACCGCAGTGATGAGCAGCGAGGAAGAAAGAGAAGCGTCGTTCATGGGACGAACCACCAGTCTGCAGGCTGTCATTGGTGAGCGAATGAAGCCTTCCGTTGGGACTGACGGCCCACATGCATTGAGCGACCCCTGCCCACAGCGCCTTCGGCGCAGCAGGCGTCGGGCAGCAGGGTGACAGAGGGGGGTGGAAGGCCGGATAAGGGCGAGGGTGACGAGGGGGGATCTAGGGTGTTGCAGTGGGGAGCTCTGACCAAAGAAAGCACGGGTTAAGAGGGGCAATTTGGAGAGGGTGAAGAAGGACCAGAGTGTTAAATCGTAGAGGTCCAGCTAGAAGGTATGGTGGATGCTATGACCACAGCACGAGGTGGGGAGCAACTTCTTCAGGTGGGAAGAACCAGCAATAGTTCATGCGGGGCTTGTAATGACAAATGCAGGTAGACAGAACTCCTAGGTAGCCATGTGGAATACGTGCCGAGGGACGTAGTCTGAGAATGTGCACGTGATTGTGCACCATTCCAGTTCGGGGCAGTCCCTGGTAACGGTGAAGGTTGTCGAAGCCAACAGAGTACTAAGGGTATGAGTCGGCAGCTCTGGTAACGATCGCAATGGAAGTGAAGCATGAGGAAGTGTACAAGGCTGGGTCATCCGCTCCTACTTGCGAGACACTTGGCATTCCGACTAGCAGTGAGGCCACGAGGTCACAGAGGTGGGGGATAGGACGGTGCCGCACGGCAGACTGCTTTGCGGGACCGGGGGCCCTGGGGACACTGAAGTAACTGAAGCCTAAGCAAAGTCGGAGAGGCACCCGCAGTTAAAAGATGGAAAAAACGTAAGAAACATAAACAAACAGCACAATCAGACACTGGATATAGTAACATGCGGTGAGTAGAAATGAGCTAGAATGGGAAGAGGTAGAGGAGCAACCAAGAAAGGAGGACGAAGTGGAGCCAGGGTGGTTCGTTGGAAACACACGCCAGAGACATGGTGAGCGGCTTCACCTTGCAACCCTGACCATGTGTAGGAAGGCAAACAGAATGGAGGGAACGAGGAGGGAGGTGGAACTGGAGCACCTATTAAGAAGAACACGGAACTTTCTTCAAAGGATCAGAAAGGGGAGTGCATGAACATTCAGTGGCTTAAAGGAAAAGTTGCTGGGGAGTCAACAGTCCTTGGATTTGTTTACCTATGGACGGGACAGGTGCTAAAGAGGAAAACAGAAAAATGATTGATTGCATATCAAGAGACATTAGTAAGCTCAGGTGAAAGTCTCTGGAATCTACATTTTGGGCGACACGATACCCACTTATCGAGGAGTCCGGACCCAGATATAACGGACTCGAAACCGGAAGCTCATTACCAGAACTGGTGGAACAGCATGACTTGGTTTTTCAGGTAGCATACCAGTCCGAAGGGTGATGCGTACATAACATGGGAAACATGGCAATCTACGTTCCAGCTATAGATTACGTACTCGCATGTCACACATAAGAATGTATGGTAAGTTACAAGTAATGAAAATAGGATGCCGAAGGTTCCGAAAGTCTTTGGTGGCGATCCACAAACGTATTAAAGCTGAATTTTGCCAGACAGCAAATACGAACTCAACACAATATAGTTTGTTGTCTTGTTGTTTCCATGTTCGCGATATCTTTTTGAAATTCGATTGGTTGTCTTTCTCTTGAATGTTTCCAATGTAGTAACCTGAAAGAGCGTCCTGCATGATTTTTTGTGTATAACCTCCCTAGCCCCCCCCACTGTAATGCCACAGGCGCTGTGGAGAATCAAATAAATAAACAAAATAAAATAAAATAAACAAAGCAAACTTTCTGCAGCGACAGAGGATGGAAGTAGCATGCTAGGATAGAATAGAAGAGGAGCAGTCGTGAGGCAACGGACCTATGAGAGGCCGAACTGGAAGCCTTTGTTGCTGGAACCAGAAAAAGTGCCAAGAGTAAGCGGAAGGAAGCAAAGGACGCAGACCAAAACGTTGAGCAGGACAAGAAGATTAGAAGCAAGCGATACAAAAACGCCAGGAAGCCTCTAGAGAACACAGGTATTCCAAGCGTAGTGGGGAGTCGAAACGGAAGTAAAAGAAGATGGGACACTTTGTATAACATGCCGCCAGAGGCGATCAGTTTGATCAATGCGAAAATTCAGAGAAAGGGTGAAGAATGGATGAGTAAATGTAAGCAAGAAAGATGAGAACACGCAGCCAAAGAAGTTTTGGGAGCACCTGAACTCACTCGGTGAAACGACTGCAAGCTAGACAGAGGTTCATACTCTCGCATCAGGGAGATCAATTAGAAGGAGATGATGCGATGCGATATATAGGAGCAGTGATGGAGGAGAAATTTTGGGAACGGGTACATGTGGAAGGTAGAAGAACCGAAGGAAGTAACAGTCCAGCTTGTGACATCGCGGATTTTGGACAAAAAGAATGGGAGAGGGCGGAACGAAGAATCCCTAGTGGCACGTCGACAGGCACAGATAGTATCCCAATCAAGCTGGTGAAGAATTTGGGTCCTAAATCTAAGGCAAAACTAAGGGAGTGTAGTGAGCACTATGATAACAAAAGGAAATATTCCAGATGAATTGAGGCTTAGTAGGATGAGTATGATATATAAGGGAAAGGGAGATACGTCTGATATTAGTTTGAAGGTGAACATTCTGAGAGAAGTCTCTCTGGTTGGGGAGCAACTAATAATAAATGAAATATACACCAACCAAATCCTCGTTTAAAGGCGGAACCCCCTACGTTTCGGAGACCGGCTCGGTCTCTTCTTCAGGGGTTGACTGCGGCTATGGCCGTTGAGGAGCAGTATTTTGTTTTCTTCTTCTTCACGGCAGTGTTCATCGTTTTGCATCGGTGAGGTGGCGGAGTCCGTTCACGTAGACGGTCGGCAGAGTGCCGAGGGATCTATTTATGTTTTCTGGCGTCGTTTGTATGTGCAGGATTCAACAAAAAAAGACTCATGCCCCGTCCAAAGATCGTTCCGCCTAAGGAAGAGCACAAGGCGTCATTTATAAAATTCCCTGCGCGGACTGCCGGTCACATACATCGGGGAAACAAGAACTTTCAGGAGAGAATCTGCCAGCATAAGAACGATGTTCGAGTTCGACCATGAACGAAGCGCCGTAGCCGAGCACTGCGATGTCAAGGACCACAGAATTGACTTTGCCAACACCAGCATCCTGGCTGTTGAGACCCATCCCAGACATGAGCTTTTTATTGAATCCTGGCACATACAAACGACGCCAGGAAAACATAAATAGATCCCTCGGCACTCTGCCGACCGTCTACGTGAACGGACTTCCCCACCTCACCGATGCAAAACGATGAACACTGCCGTAGAAGAAGAAGAAAACAGAATACTGCTCCTCAACGGCCATAGCCGCAATCAACCCCTGAAGAAGAGACCGAGCCGGTCTCGAAAACGTAGGGTTCCGCCTTTAAACGAGGATTTGGTTGGTGTATATTTCCATTTATTATTATTGTCTGATATTAGGAATTATCGTCCCATAACCGTGACACCAGTTATTTACAGGTTGGTAATGCAGATTATAAAGAGCAGACTGGAGGAATGGGTAGATTGTGAGGGAATACTGGGCGAGTTACAGAACGGGTTTCGGAAACAAAGAAGGTTGGAGGACAATATTTTTCTCTAACACAGTGTATAGAAATAGCGCAAAAGAAAACAGACAGCACTGGCTGGCGTTTCTGGATATCAAGGGTGCCTATGACAATGTGAACCAAAGGAATCTGTGGGACATAGTGGAGAGCTTAAACCTAGATGAATGACTAACAGCAATATTAAGGAACATTTACAAAGATAATAAGGTGATTGTAACATGGGAAGGAAAGACAACAGGGAAAATAGAGATAGGACGAGGCCTTAGGCAGAGGTGCCCGTTATCGCCTTTGCTGTTTCTGTTGTATCTGAGAGGATTGGAGGATAGACTAGAGAAGAGTGGGCTTGGATTCGACCTTTCGTACAGTAAGCTAGGCCAAAAAATTCAGCAATCCTTACCGGGATTGATGTATGCGGATGATATCGTACTAATGGCTAACAACAGGATAGATTTGCAGGAATTAATGAGCATCTGTGGTAGGGAAGGGGAGGAATTAGGTTTAGAATTCAGTAGTGAAAAATCAGCAGTCATGATTTTTAACAATGATGAAGTTGAGAGGCTGAAGATACAGAATATTACAGTGGAGAGAGCTAGTAAATACAAGTATCTAGGAGTATGGATATGTGATGGTGCAGAATATCTCAGTGAACATGAAAAGTATATAATAGGTAAGGGCAACAGAAATGCAGCTGTAATGAAAAATAGAGCACTTTGGAATTACAACAGGTATGAGGTGGTGAGAGAGATTTGGAAAGGGGTCATGGTGCCTGGTTTGACTTTTGGAAACGCAGTGCTATGCATGAAATCCGAAGTGCATGCAAGACTAGAAATAAAACAGCGCGGAGTAGGTAGGCTGGCTTTGGGGGCACATTGCAAAACGCCAAACCAGGGAGTGCAAGGAGACATGGGATGGGCGTCATTTGAGGGCAGGGAAGCTGCGAGCAAGATAGAATTTGAGGATCGGTTGAGGCAAATGGATGGGGAGCAATGGGCACGAAAGGTTTTCAGCTTTTTATACATGAGGAGTATAGACACAAAGTGGAGACAGCGCACTAGGAAATTAAGAGGAAAGTTTTTAGGCTATAGTGGGGTTACGGAAGAGCAGGTCTCCGTTAAGAAGAAAGTTAAGGCCACAGAAAGAGATCGGTGGCTAGAGGGAATGCAGACAAAGACGGCTCTGGAAAGCTATAGATTAAACAAAACAGTTATTGCCAAGAAAGCATTTATGATAATTCTAGGGGAAGCTCATTGTTGTTTGAGGCAAGGACAGGTGTTTTGCGAACCAGAACATACAGAGCGAAGTACCAGGAAATGGATACAGTGTGCGCTGCTTGTGGAGAGGTGGACGAGACGGCTGAGCACTTGATACTCTACTGTAAAGGGCTTCACCCTATGCCTACCGAAGACAACATAGATTTAATAAAGTCATTGGGTTTTAGAGACAGCGAAGGAAAAGTGGATTACAAGACAGTAGAGATTACCAAGCAAAGATTAAGTGAATGGTGGCAGAAAGCATGAGAAAACTAGGTATTTTCTTATTAACTGATGGCAAGGGGGTTTTATAGCCTCACTTTCTTTTCAGTGCGGAGTGTATATAGTTTTCACATTTAAATATTCTAAGCTTAAATGGTAAGACAAATTGGCTAGGTGGCGTAAGCTACCGCCCGATCCAAAGAGGCTCAGCCGTATTCATCCATCCATCCATCCATCCATCCATAACCGAGTTGTAGCGAGCCGTACAGTTCATGAGTCGAAATAGCAGCATAGAGCGTATTCGACTGGCGGTCCCATACCTGTGTGCGCGACGCTAACCAAAGTCGTTATAACGGCAAAGCTTCTGCAGTTCTTCTCAACGTGCATTCCGCTGACCATCGAGATTGCCGGTCTTGACAGCCTATTAATATGATCTCGTTCTGGGCATGTAGCCTCCACAGTTTCTCAGGGCGCTATAGCCACTGACGAAATAAGTAACGTCTATGTGACATGCGCTCCCGTGCACTCAGTAAAATCCGCAATGAATGACATCAGCTAGTAGAACGTCGATGAACAGTCCGCAGCAGGACTGCATAATTACCAAATATCTAATATTATAAGAAGGACAACAATGGACTTCGTTACAACTTATATAAGTATCAAACCTCTTAGCCCCGCGAAGTTCGCGTGGCGCGCCCCTTACGGCGAACCGGGGTGACGTCACGGCGAGGGAGAATTTTCTCCGACTCGCCCCGCTCGCCCTGTGGAGGCTGTGACGACGTTGGCTGTCGGCGCGCTCGTATCTAATTAATTTTTTTGGACGTGTTTTTCGTAGGAAATGCGAAACTTTTATATGTGGCTTTATTGAGGTATGGTCCTGTAGCTGCAGGCGAAACTTCAACCAACATTTTCAGGCATGGTTGACAGGGCAGCACGCATGAATCACAGCTGGTATATGAAAATAAAGAAATATGGCTACAATTGCAGGAGCATCACTATAGATTTACATCTCACACAATAAATGCTGCTGATGGTCTGAATGAATTGGCAGGTTATGTATACTATCTTTTTTTGTATCTCTGTTTTTAAACAAGATAGCCGAAGCAGAAAAGCTGCATGCTGCTCGAGCAACATTCAGCATGAACAGTAACAGTCTGGGCCATGGGGAGAGAATCACATGTAAGACAGCTCAAGTGCAGGGGCAAAGTAAAAAAAAAACAGAAGGAACATTTATTATATACACTGCTCGCATTTGACCTTTGCTGGATTCGGATAGTATTTCATTGAACTACACGGGTGGTATCTGTGAGACTTGTTTATATCAACCCTCAAGTAATGTATAACAAACGCATAAGCGAAGGTGCCGAGCTCGCTATTAGTCCCTTAAGCCCTAAAATTTAGATTTTACTTAAATCGAATCGTCCTGAAGCTAAAATACGCTAAGTTTTTCTCACGCAGACCGTCACCCTTCACAGGTTCCACATTTTCTGCTACTAGTGCTGCATCTACCACTGCCGGACAGGACGCTTCCGAATCGCCAGCTTTTGTGCCTGTTTTCCCATAGTCGTCAGAGAGTCCAGCTGTAGGGAGTTTGGAGGCTGAGGCAGCTTTTGGGGACCTGCAGCAGAACCCTTCTTTAATCGGAAGTAAATGACAATTGAAACCTAAACGGTGTAATTTCTCCAGAATAACCCAAGGCTGGAATAAAGAATGTCAGGAAAAAGCATAAACATTCCAAATCACGGTACCTATTGCTGTGCATATATTGGGCAGTCTCAATACATATCATACAGTAATCTTCAGCAATTCGGCATTTACGCTACCATAACCACTTCCAGTGGATTAAAGATGTTCTAAGAAATACGCCTGCAGGAAATAAAACAGCAATCAATCGTCGAAGAAATAATGGCGTTAAACAACTGTTCCACGAGCACTTCCAGGATCGCAGACATTTATAATTTAAACATCCGGCAAACGGCGCGGCGTAGATGGCGCAAAGCAGAGTCAGGTCATGGTTTACTGCGGTTACCTCCATCAGGCGCGTCATAGTAAATATTAATGCCACCAAAATTGGTGCTGTATACACGTCCTGAATTCGCGAACATAAGGAATAGAATTCGGGCAGCCTGAAACATTTACTGGACCCCTGGCATCTGTCTTCGTCGTGAGACGGGAGGTTCATCGGCGATCGCCTCCAGATAGCTGATTTGTAACCCTGGCAGCCTTTAAAGGTGGTGATACAGGCTGGCAACATGTACAGAAGCACGCTGACAATATGACCCCACCGGTTGGCGGTACACTGGTAAAACGGTACCAGCCTCGGTGCTTCGAAAATAACACCGAACCAGTAAAACTGGCGTTGGTGGAAACAGGCCGAAAGATCGTGGCGAGTCCTCCGCCTTGATACAGCAATAATGTAACCAATCAGTTGCTG
>JAZHYW010034177.1:0-41699 GCA_037355805.1 Ixodes ricinus | reverse complement strand
AAAATACCATGCTAAGGAAAAAAAAAGTGTGCTGTTGTATTGCTGTTTGTACGCTGTTGTGTGTGATGTTCGTATGTATGTGTATGCGCACTATGTACGTTCAGCTGATGCTTGTACCATAGAACGCGTAATGTGTGTACCTGTGTGAAATAGAGGGTCCCGAAGCGCAATGGTGGCGTCAGAAAATAAAATATATTTGGTAGAACATGAATTGTGGGGTAACTATGCGCCCCCTAGCCGAGCTACTTGTGATCAATCTGCTGGACCCTGCCATCTGGTGGAAAGCGGTTTAACCTCCTTTTACGCTACGCGGCTATGCCATAATTTCGTGTTACCGTGCTGAAACGAGCCAAAAAGCTATTTCGGATTTGCTTTTTTTGAGAGCGGCTTTTGGTTTTGCGGGCGAATGGTTTACCACTCCTTCGTGATATGCGGTTGACGCAACGGTTGACGAAGGAATTGTGGCTCGAGGAATAGCAAAGGTAAGACAAAGTGCGCGAACTGGGTACCGGTTGTCTCCGTTTAACATCGCAGTGCTGACGATGAGACGACTGAGTTACTGCATGCTTTCGAAACGTAAGTTTCTCTACCTGCAGGAGGAAGCCGGCTTCGGAAAGAAATACAGTTCGCGGAAAGCTCGTGTTACCTTTTTATTTGCTGCTCCTCTCGCTCAGTACAATAGACTTCGTGTTCTCTCTAAGCCCTATTGAGCTCGATTTGCTCGATTCGTGGCCGCCATATTGAGATGCAGGCGACGGAAGAACTTTTGCTCCCCTGCTTTCGGGACGAAAGTTTCTCCCTTTCTGAAGGAACATATGCGTCAAGAGCGTTCCTCCCTTTAGGGAGGACTATACTGACCCTTCTTTCTAAGAGTGTGGTGAACACGAACAGATTACCGCTACAGAGATGAAGTATATTGAAATGTAATGAAAGTATACTGCGGCAATTGAACACATTGCAATATATTAAAACTATATTTTAAATGTAGTTCTTGCTGCATAGTGGCACCAGGTTAGGATATTTGTAGGTGTACTGCTTTTTTTTCCAAGATCTAGCCGCAGAATTAACTGAAATGTGTCATCTTCGCACCGGATACTGAGATTCCCCATGCATATTGCACTCTAAGAAAAAAGTGTGTAGTCGGGTGCATCGGGCGCACATGCACCCTTCTCCTGAAAGATGCACCCTGCGTTACCCAACCAGTGCACTTGTACACCGACAATGAGCATCCTCCTCTCCCTTAAAAACCTCTAGATGTATCAGTGGACCCCGACGCTAGCCACGCGACCCGGTCAGCTTGTGCTTGGATTCCCTCTTGGGGGTCACTTTTTGGGTTAGGCAGTTTCTTAGGAAGTATGGAGCTATCCTGTACACTCGGTATTGACAGTAGAGTTGACGCTATGCTTGTTTTAGGCCAATCGGGTCTCCGGGTAGGATCACGTGACTACAGTCTCCAAGCTAGAGATAAGGCAGAGCATGGCACCTGCCTGAAGGCCAAGGCCACGGGTAGCATCCATTGCACTATTAACTTTTGGTCGAACTTTTAAGAGGATATAAGTGACAAATCCTTTCTTTGTGTTCAGTGTTGGGTTGCTCCTGAAGATAAGCCTTTGCGAGCGCGCCCCCCTTTTGGCCTTGAAGGAGTTGCTATTTTGTTTTTCTTTCTCTCTCTAAGCTGAAAGCATGGAAGAAGGTGCGCAGTTGCCGGACCAATGAACCAGAGGCTTTTTCATCCCTCGACTCCGCTGTATGAGCGCGGGTGACGGTAGGAGCGTTATCATGTGGTAAAGGTTTCACAAATGACGTAGTAGCTTTTCCCGACCTCGGAATGTCTGCTTCTCGGCCTAGTTTCTTGTGTGGTGTGCTGCGACCAGTGGGGCTGCCGTAGATTTCGTCCGCGACAACGTATTCGAGTGTACCAAGATTTCCAGTGTTTGAAAAGTCCTACGCGTATATCGGCAACGAGCGATTTCTTCAAAAAAGCCCAATGAATTCATATGATGCGTTTTGTGTTCGGTTCGGCCAATTACTGTTTCTGCCACATCGTGCTGAATCTTCACGGACCCCTATCCTTTCGTTTTTGTGTTTGTGTTGTGCTGCACTGCCCGTGTCGCCATATATTTCGGATTACATGCTCCGAGTCCGGTATTTTACTCGTAAGTGCTCTGCAACCTACTCATTTGCAACAATTGACCGTTCCGTTCCGGATTACCTCTAGAATTAGGCAGTGTCTATTTTCTAGCAGCCGGAAGAATAATTTCCCCGAAATTTTATCGGCAGTCGCCTGCCATTAGCTGACTACAATCATGTGACAACTGCATGTAGAATACTGACATTCTTCATCTCCTGGCGTTCTCTGAAAACACGTTTTCGTTGATACACGTTCTGTAGACACATTTCATCGACACTAACGCTTCATCGTCACTCGTTACGCGAAATGCACGCTGTAGGGACATTTTGTGCCGTGTGCATCTCTGAGGCACGTGCTCACCGACTCAGCCCACCCGTTCACGCCACTTCGTCCCGACAGTCTGTGGCGGCTCATTACAAAAATGTTAACCAACCTGTCCTCCCCCGTACACGTCACTTCGCGGGTACAGCCGTCGATGAAACGTCGTTCGATGAATGAATGGCGACTGCGGGTGGAATTTCGTGGAAATAATTCTGCCGGCTGCTTGGAGAATAGGCACTGCATAAGACTCACTTCCGTTTCTTGTTTGCTTAGTAATCTTCTCAGTTGTTGTAACAGCTTCTTCGTACCTCTTCACATATCACGGATTGATTGCAAGTTTGTACTTGTTTACGGAATAAGCTGTCTAATAAACTTCTATGAGATTTGAAAACAATCCCGTGTGTCCGTTTACCTGGCTTTTTGCTATCATCGGGGCGCATAGATTTTTTAAGGGTTTCCTTGATGTCTTAAATAGGTTTATGAAGTTAGTAATGAAGCGGGTGCATAAAGTGGTGGGACCATGCACCTTTAAATCGGGTGAATCTGTGTTCTCTTCAAATTCAGTGGGTGTAGAAAGAGGTGCAACAGTACACTATTGAACGGTGTGCTCCTGTGTTCCCTTTGAGAACAGTAGGTGTAGAAAGGGGAGGAATGGTACACTATTGAGTGGGGTGCATCTGTGTTCCTTTTGAGTGAGGCTGGTTTATGAAGAGGTGCAATGGTACACCTACGAACAGGGTGCATCTGTGTTCTCTTTCATTTCGTTGGGTGTAGAAAGAGGTGTAGCCGTACACCATTGAATGGGGTGCACCTGTGTTCCCTTCGTGTGAGATTTCTCTAGAAAAAGGTGTACATGTGCACCACACCAACGGGTGTGCATGTACTCCCATATTTGGGGTGTGCAAGTGTTCCCCCAAAGGGTGTAGTATATGTGACAAGCACTTACACCCCTATGGGTGTACCCCATACACCTTTTTTTAGAGTGTGGTTGCTATTACTTGTAAAGGAGGTTCTTAAGTGCACTTTAGTTCAATCCCCACCCCTGCCTGCTCCGATCTGGATGAGCATCGTATCGGCGTGTGGTCGTGTATCACCACTGCGTGGTGCACATTAAAGACCTCAGGCTAGCGGTTGTACTCCACTCGCTAAATTTCTCCTCTGCAGCTGAGAGACAAGTCGCTGGTTGATGCAGTCTAAGTTTAGGCTATATAAACATACCAACACCCCAATTGTTTTTAGTGCATTTTATAATGTATTCATTTATTTGGGGCTTGTGGCAGCAGGGGTTGGTACATTTTGCTGCACAAGAACTTATCCAAGAAAGTAATGCAATCTGGTGCATACAGAATAATAATATAGAAATGCAAGAAAACATCAAAACAAAACCGTAAACTTTTCATGGACAGCCTTTAAATATTTTTTTAAAAATAATTTCACTGATGACGAGTTCTTCTTTCCTGCGGATAAGCTGTTCTACTCTTCGATTGTTTCGTGAAAAAAAGAGTAAATATTAAAGAGTCAGTACGACAAAGATACGAAACCAGCGCCCTATCGTTCAAGCTTCGCGTAGCTCGGACCAGCCGTGGCGTTAAAAATCATGAAGCATCAACGTTAAAATAACCATTCAGTATCCTGTATAGAATTGTAGAAACCACCGGATGATTATTTGTAAATGCGTTGGCATTTATCGTTGTACACAGGGGCACGGGTTCGGTCTGGACGACCAGGAACTGGAGCACATTTAGTTTATTTTTCAACGGGGCTACGGTACATTTTTACTTTGCGTAAATTTTTCCGCAAAATCGAGCAGGGAAACTGAATTGGTGCAGAGGTCGTGACGTCAATTTTCCTGCTAAATTTAGCGAGGAACCTTAATTTCTCTGTAGGTCCCATGACTTGGTCCAACGCATCAAATATTTAAGCCAAATTTAGCGCGGAACTTGAACTGGTGCATAGGTCGAGACGTTAATTTTAACACAACAGCATTATGGAGCTCTTGTCGCAGAAACTACGGCGTCGGTGGGACCATAAAATCCATTAACGCAACGCGTGCAGCCACGTGTAACGACACATGTAAGGTCACAATTGTTCCGTCAAATTTAGCGGAAAATTTTTCGTAAACATTCCTTATAACTTTTGAATAAGATAACGGTTAATACTGTAACTTTGACATCTGGTTCGGGCCTCTAGCGCTACATATTGGCGGAAAATGAGACTTCGGTCACGCATAGGTAATTCTTGAAATGAAAAAAAAGAACACTACATTTTTGGGGGACAGGTTGTATAAACATGAAACCAAACCGAGATGTCCCTTGTCCCGGCAAGAGCAGTCAGCAAAATTGCACTCACGTTAAAGCCGCGCTCGTTGAGCCAGACGAAGGATAGCACGAAGAGGAAACCAGCATCCGATATGGCCAGGGAGCCCATGTAGAGACTCGACGTCCGCGACTTGAGGTGGGTGAAGAGGAAGGTGACCAGGGACAGCACGTTGCCTACCAGCCCCACGTAGATGACCACTGGCATGTAGACGGTGTTGAGCAGATCCAGCACCTGAACGGCCGTGGACGGCGACGGCGGGACGCGAGTGCTGGCCTCGGGTCTGGCCAGGGTCCATTCGGTCGAAGACAGCGTCGCCAGTGAACTGTTGTCCTCTAGGGCGTTCTGCATGCTCGCGACGAGGCTGAGCATCTCTGCCATGGGCCCGGATCATCTGGACAACGTGGGAGAGACGGAGCAACGCTGCCTTTTTCTAAATTGTCAAACACTTGCCGCGATTACGTTGCTAACGCCTAACACAGAAGACAGTCTGAAAACACTCTCCGAGGCGTGTTTTTTTCCTTGTATGATGGTCACATTTCTCATTTTAATATCTGCAGAAGTTGTTTCAAGCGTACTTATGTGTGACGCAAAACATGTTTTGAATATGCGTGAGGCGTGTGTAGAGACAATTGTGTCATGTTTGCAGCGTCTTTCGTTTAACCTATGAGTTGTGTGGCCGCGACTATGGCCTGTTCGCACAGTACCGTTTGCTTGCGTTTCGTTGTGTTGCGTGAGCTTCTGCCCGCCCACTACGAGTCACGCGGACATCCACGCTATTATAAACCCTGCCAAAAAATTCAAGTAGTAAGTTCACAAGCAACTTATGATATGAAGCATGGACATATTGATGACTCATAAAGTAACTTTAAAAAAATGCTGATGCAGCTTTGTTGATTCGTCCAAACACGGTGAAATGCGGTAGCTTTGCGTGAACATTGTTTAATGCAATAATTAGGAAAGGAGACGTTCATGCAATGGTTGAAATATGCCGTGCACACATCAAGGAAGACGTCAACGACGGCGTCTAGGATGACGTCGATGGCTACGTTCTTGAAAATGACGCTAAGAACCACGTCTAGGACGACCTCTAGGACGACTCCAAAACGACGTCAAGGACGACGTTCTAAAGAACGACGTCAAAGACGACGTCTAGTTCGATCTCCAGGACGTCTTGTAGGACAATCTTAAGGACGACTCCAGGACGACGTTCAGGAGGGCGGCAGGTCGCGTAAGCTCGTAAGCTTACGTGACCTGACGCTTAAGCGAACGTAGCCTACGCAATCGGCGCTTCCGTGAACTTCGTTTACGAGCTTACGCGACCGGAGCTTGCGCTTCTGCTACCATCCATTCAGCCACGGGCGGTCCGTAACCCTGATAACGCGATCTTGAACTTCATCTACGGGTGTTACGTGACTTTGAGGACAGAACCTTGAGCGTGGTTGGGGATATAGAACTATCATTTAAACAAAAAACATAAGCAAACGCTCCTGTGTGAATGGGTCTTTTTACGTATTGCACGCGGTCTGTCTAATGCCCGTTTCCCACAAGAGCGACAGACAGAAACAAAAGACAGCGACAAGCCTCAAACCCATGCAGCATGCTCGCGATGGTACCTTTGGCAGGCGTTTAGTCGTTCGGTGTTAGTAAAGTAAGCACGAGCGATTGCAAGCCTGTCGAAGATACCCTCGCGTGCATGATGCTCGTGTTTGAGCAGCCTCCTTTATTATACAAAGCCTCTCAAATCGCAAATGACTCTGGTTTGAGGCTTGTCGCTGTCGTTTGTTTCTTTCTGTCGCTCTAGTGGGACACGGGCATAATAAATAACGAAAATTATTAAAAGTACAGTATTTTACGTTACGGTACGTTACGGAAACTTACCTCTGCTTGCGCAATTCACCGTGACGTATGTGGTTCATATTCGACATTGCTACCAGTTCAAGGAGAATGCCTGGCACGCGACGTTTCAAACACGAATGTTTCGGTGACTTTTATGTTACTACCAGTACTTAAGAAAACGGTGTTCTGTCAGCAGCCTTAATTATTAGACCTATTGCTATATTACCCAAGCATCAAGGAGAATGCAGGAATTGGTGTTCCACGCGCCACACGTGCTGGGCTTAGCAGTAGTAAATTTTCTAAAGCAAATACCTAAAACAAAAGGCATCTTAAACGCGCGTTCGACAACGCTTATTCTTTGTTTGTTTTTAGACTTCGAATTGTTTATGCGGGGATGGTGTGCGCGTGTGGCACATGGAACACCAATCCCTGCATCCTCCTTGATGCTTGGGTAACATAGCCAAATGTGTATTTTTACAGAGTTCCGTTTTTGTTACGTTACGTTACGTTACAAAAGCTTATGCACAAGTAACCGACACATTTTTGTTTCATATTGTAAGGATAACTTTTTTTAGCTACTCAGTCGAGCTGTCGCCTTCTCGGTGCACCGTCTTATTCTCTATTTATCGTCATTTTCTCCTCGTAGCATTCTCCCGCTCCCCTTAAAAAAGAAAGGAAGTTGATAAAATTTTTTGACAATACTGTCAATATAGTCTTCATCGTAGTCCGTCTGCGAAAGGTGTTCACATTTGTTTCTTGTGACCTTTACAGAACTTGGACTTAGCGCGCTCGTGGGATGTATCCTCGATATGCGATACATGCAGAGGAAGGCAGAGATGTGTGCCAAGAGGTCGTCCGAGAGTGAGGTCCTCAAGGTAGTACGTGACTGGGCCTCTCCGTTCCAAGATTCGATAAGGTCATCGGTATTGAGGAGGAAACTTAGCAGCTCTCCCGACAGACCGCAAGGTCCGTCTCACCAGAACTTCTCCAAATGGAATCTTGAGCACATTGTGGTTACTGACCTCCGACATATGGCCAGTTTCTTTTTGACTTCGCCGAATGGTGTTCCGTACCTGTCTACGATTGTCATCAAGTAAAGTGCGCTAAGCATCCGCGCGACGTTGTGCCCAGTTCCCCCAGGCCTTTTCTCAATAGACAACGCCACGTGACAACCGTATAAAAGTCTGAACGGTACTCCTTTAGTAGTTTCTTGCTGTGATGTATTCAGTGCGAAATTTGCGTGCGGGACAAAGGTATTTCATTTAGTATGCGTGGAGTTTAAGTAGGCCGACATAATATCAGCGAGTGTATGGTTGTTTCCATCAACTAGACCGTTCTTTTGAGGATGTTACACGGGAGTCAGAGGATGTCGTATGCCATGCCTCGCAAGACAGTTCCTGAAATAGTGAGACTTAAGCGGTTTACCACTGTCTGAGATCATTGAGCGTGGCTTGCCATGACTCAGAGCAATGTTGACGTCGATAAACTCTAGGAAATCTGCGGTAGCATCTGGCACAGCGAAGGCCTCTACCCATTTTGTTATATAGTAAACAGCGACTACAACATTATGATTTCCGTGCCGGGAATTTAGAAAATGTCCGAGAATGTCAAGACATAGTAACCCTGAAGTTAGGGTCACTATGTAGTAACCCTAGCTCCAGGTTTACTAAACCTATCCTTGCTTTTACTTCGAGAAAGTAAATTCGAATTCGCTTAAGCGGATGCACTGGACGTGTAACTGGGTAACGGGGTACATCCCACTTAGTACTAGGTGTCTTCCGGAACAGTCAGTGTTCGCATGTCTGAGCGTGTCGACCAACGTACGTCTTGGCGTAGGCCGCACCACCGAAAACGTGCGGAGATACAGTGTAGGTCTTTCCTCTCCGAAGGTGACCTGCACTTGGAGCTTCATGGCATGCTTGAACTATTGCCACTCCCGAGCTCACGGGTACAACTGGACGCCAAATGGTGCATGCTGACTGGTGTTGTTTTTACGTGGCAGAGAATAATATAGTGAACCCTGTAAGCTTAGAACATGCCAGGTAATCGTCGTCGCGTTTCATTACGTCTCTTGTTGGGACTTTGCTACAGGATCGAGCGCCCACGAGCTAGCTCGGCGTCATTTACCTGTGCCGTGTACAAGTCTTGAATACAGAAATTTTCAGAGGGTGACGCGAAAAAATTCGAATCTTGTTGAATTGAACCCCTGCGATCACGAATCAAGAATTTGTATTCCTTCCTGAAAATGAAGTTCCCATCTTGTACGCTTTGGCGTCGAGTCTTGATGGAATGCAACCATTTTAAGGCAGTATTGTCCGTTAGAACCTTGACACTCAGTGACCATAAAGATACGTACGAAACTTGCTGGTGGGCCAGACCACGGCGAGACATTCCAGTTCAGAGGAATGGCGTCTGCTTTCACAATCGTCTAAATGCCAACTAGCGAACGCTGAAATCTTTTCAATGCCGGATGAACCCATTGGAGCGAGAGTTCTCCCAGACCATCGCCGCTAGCATCGATGTGCTGTAATATATCATTCGTCTCGTTAAAGTGTGCTTGAGTGGGAGGGTTTAGCCAGGCATGTTTGATGTTTGCAAGTGACTAAGTTTGAGCCTCCCCTAGGTGCAGGTAGTTTCTTTCAGTAAAAGGTTAATTAGGGGTTGTGCGCGTCTCTCGAAATCTAATATAAAACGCCAAAAATAGAATGCAAATCCTACTAAGCTTCTTATCTGCTTGATTGTTGTAGGATGTTAATATTCTGCTATGGCTCGAACTTTTTCAGGATTAGCAGGATGCCTTCCGAAGTGGTCGAGTGTCCCAAAAAAGAGACTTCTGCAAAGCCAAGCAAAAACTTTTTAGCCTTCAGTTTAAGTCAAGCATCAGATAGACACTGCAGTACATGACTAAGTTGAAGATGATGCTCATAGAAATTCGGGGCATAATTGATGATATCGTCGAGGTAGATCAGGGCCATTGTCCGTAAAAGATGCCCGAGCACTTTATTTATTAGCCGCTGAAATGTCACTGGAGCATTAGTGAGTCCGAATGGTAATTGGTTGTACTAAATAGGCCGTCAAGAGTTACGAATGAGGTTTTTTCTGCATCCTCAGGTTTTATAGTTACTTGCCAGTTTCCTGAAATCAAATCAATGGTGGCAAAATGTTTTGCGTTCGCGAAGCGATATAAGGCGTCATCTAACCGAAGTAGTGGGAAAACATATCGTTTATTTTTGCTGTTGAACTGTCGTTAGTTGTCAGGAAACTGCACGGATACGAATTTTGGGGGAACTAGAACTACCAGTGATGACCAAGGGCTATCAGATTGCAATATGACGTCTTGCTCGAGCATTTTGTGAATTTGTTTGTTGCTAACCTGTTGATCTCAAGGGGCAACTCGACGAGGATGCGAGAGATTCCTGTATCAATTGAATGCTCAAGAAGAGAAGTGCAACCAAAGCCATTCGAGGTTGTTGCAATAACGTGCGTTCAGAGGGACTATCGGTCCCTCTGAACTAAGTTCGGAGGGACCGAGCTTGTTCCTCAAAAAGGTGCGGGCCAAAATTCAGATTTTTCCATGCTATTTGGTTAGATTAACTTGAAGAACCAACGTTGCCGACTGGGATAACATGTCGAAACAGCCCGGGTATGGGTGTGTAGAGTTACTGCTTCCAGCTTCTCTCCGCGACCAACGCTTGTGACCGTCGATCCGAAGTTAATAATAATAACAATAATAATAACAGTTTATTTCAATTACATGTAATGGTGGAGCCAAGAAAAAAAGCCGCAGTAAGCGGCTTGACGAGTTCTCCGCTCCAGTAGATTCTGCAGGAGCTTCGGAAATATAAATATCCAAATTAAATCGTACATAATCAAATGCATACGAAAAGAACAAGAAAAAAAAGTCACTGAGCGCCATATTGGTCGACATTCGTAAATCAACACAAAACATGCGTTTAAACTAAAAGAAAAAGATCTTATCACATCAATTTATATATTCAAAATCATGCACGATAGAGCGCAATTCACCCAGAGTTAATCTATCTATAAACACACCTTCAGAATGCAATACATTTGGAAGCTTTGGGATTCGGTATGCTAACATTTCTTTTCCAGTGTTTAGCCGACATGTTGGTATACGTGCGAAAAAACAGGTTTACGAATTTGGTATGGTGCGATTTGTTGTTGGAAGCCAGACAATTCTACCAGGGAGGAAGTGTTATAAAGAAATTTTATATTAAGTTTTGTGGGTAGCCGATAGTTATAAAGATTGTGAATACTGAGTATATTATAAGTTTTGAACAGGTTTCTTGTGTGAGAAAGTTCAAATACGTTTGCAATTACTCGCAACATTTCTTTTTTGAAGCAGGTGCATTTTTTCGAGATTCTCAAGAACCAACGAACAATAACTTAAATAGGAATAAAATAATGATTTGTATAATAATATTTTAACATATGTAGGACATTTATATAGATACCGACTATATCATTCGCACAGTTCTTGACAATTTTCCATTTAAATATTCGTTATGGTTATCCCAGGACATATTCTGAGAAAACACTACTCCAAGCGTTTTGAAATCATCAGTTAATTTGAGATTTACCGAGTTTAAAGTAATGGTGTTTACTGGAGGGAGAATTTTATGCTTAGATCGAAATAGTACGGTTTCAGTTTTACCTGCATTTATTTTTGAAGCGTTCTTTTTGCCCATGCCGATATCTGACCTAACAATAGGCTTACTTTTAACACAAGAACAACGAGCGCGGAAGGTTTATCTAAGAGGCGGCATCTTTGCGCGCTCGAAACACAGGCGCCCGTTTACCCATGCCGCGAATCCCCCCCCTCCTCCCTCCCCCCCCCCACCTTTCCCCCTTCTTTACCGCCTGGACCAGGGGGAATCTGTGTTATGGTGGATTCCATTGAAAGATCCGGAGCGCTTTCCGAAATCCGCGAGAGAGGCAAAATTCCGCTTCGTGGGACCCGCTCCGAGTCGACGAGCCGAAGATGGACTCGCATTGTTGGAGCGACACACCGACCCGATCGGCCGTTCAAAATGGTCGCTGCTCGTGCTTGACAGGCCGACCAACGCCTCAGCTGACTGATCTTTCCGACGAGCAGTGACAACTGTCACTGCTTAGCAGCAGAAATAACACGCGACACAGCGTGGACGAAAATATCAGTAAAGCGGAGCCCATGCCACAAATAACGAGGAAGATGTCCGCGTTCGCCACCGTGACATCGCTGTTCGTGCCTCGCCACCGAAGTGGCAAGGAACGCACAGCGATCGCCATCGGTGTAGTTCGATTGCTGAGACGACTTTAATAAACACAAATAGGTAACAAACGATCACTTGCACGGTTGTGGCCTAATATGTTTTTGCTTTATTGCACGAAGAAAACGCCGGCGGCATTCAGTGTAAAAAGGTAAACAATCAGTGGTGGCAAAATGAACAGGCCTAGCCTTGCATTTGTCTCCTTCCGATTTTCTGTCGTTCTATTTCAGTGGCAGTCAGTTCATCGAACGACGTTTCATCGACAGATAGTTTCATCCACACGCGATGTTCCATCGACCAATCGTTGCATCAACAGCTTAGGTTAGTTTTTTCTCTTATAAGTTGCATGAGACTCTCGCCTCGAAGCATGTACGGGTCGGTCAGGTCGCTTAACCTTTTTGTAATGAGTTGCTGCAGACTGCCGCCGCGAAGCGGCGTTAACCCAGGCAGGTTAACGCCGCTTCGCGGCGTTAGCCTGTTTGGTGATACCTTAGTGATACCCCAGTGATACCCCAGTGATACACGCGTGACGAAATGCCCCTAGAGCGTTCAGTTCGCGTAACGAGTGTCGGTGAAACAATCCTGTCGACGATAGGTGTGACCATGAAACGTGTGTCCATGAAAAGTTGTCCACGAAACGTAAGTCCACGAAACGAGCTTCGACGAAATAATAGTGGCCCGTTGTTTTTCTCGCTCTTCCTCTCACGACCACAGCGCTCAGCGCTTCGATTCGCCACGCTCCAGTCTTGGCTTTGCATCCTTTATCTAGCGAGGAATTTGACGGCGTTCGAGCCGTCAAAATCCCGCGTAAAAACCGACGGACCCGGACAGATCTAACTCGACGCGGGTCCGGCGACCTCGACCCTCATGCGCAACACCGAGTCAAAGAAAATGACGTAGCGCGCTTCTGCCAACTTCCGCCAAGTTCCCCGAAATGCAGCGGGTCAAGTTCGGCGGGGTTCGAGGCGTTCCACGGGGCGGGCGCTGCCAGCAATCTACGAGCGGAAGACGACTAACTCGAGCCAGATCTGCGAGCGGAATATGCGCGTTCCAAATGGAGCGCTTTTGGAGCTCTCAAGATTCCGAGCGGAATCCATTATTAGTCAACAAAGAAGCCGCCTCCGTGGCATGGCGCCCGGTAGACGTGCCGCGAACGCGGATTCTTAAAGGGTAACTGCAAAGAAACAAAAGTGTTTTTTTAAACAGCCTAATTGGGACAAGCATGTCACAAAACAAATGTTCCGCGAGAAAAATAATTTTTTTAGCAATATTTACGTCACAGGACGCAATTTAGTCAGAGTCAGAGCCTCTCCACATTTGAAACTCCCGCTCTTTCGACACCCGTGGAGGAGAAGTACGCCCCGTCCCTCACTCTCCTTGCGTTGCGGAGTTGAACGACGGAGCGTCTCGACGTCCGGTAAGATCTGGCAACAACGCACGTTAAACATGGCGCCGGTATTGTTTTGGTTTGATGGGACACCAGACGCTGCGCGGTTTGCGAGCACATAGCGAAGACATGACCGGAGAAGTGCCCCTGTGATGTTCCCGGAAGACGGAAAGTATCATTCGTAATCGTCGTGTGTGCTTTGAAAGCGAAGGGAGTCACATGGTCCACGAGTGCGCAACCACAAGCCAAGGTTCACGACAGCGCTGCGTTGACTTCGGCGATCTCGTTCTGTTTGGTGCAACACGGCGATGCGACAAAGAGCTGAAACGTTCGTGGTGTGTGTGGTGCGGTGCTTGGAAGTAGACACCCACACTAACACGGAGCGCAAATTGGTTTTTGTGGGGTTGAAGTTCAACGGGTTCAGTCCCGTCGTCATCAGCTGATCCAGTCAGACTGTTACGGGAGGACGCTGCGAGCGTTTTCAAAAGTAAATCTTCCTTCGTTCCGTTTCAAAATGTGGAAGATTCCCGACGCATACCGTGAGTAAAACGCTGCGGGCGTTTTCAACAAAATTACGTCGTTTTAATTGAACAATGAACTCCGAATTGTTGTCCTAAATCTGCCGTTTTTATGCTTCGTGTTGTTGGACTGCGTTTGCACAGCGACGTGTTGAGCTCATCGTGCGGTGTGAATAAATTTGGGCAAGATTTCGTACCTGCCCACAGATGCATGAACTGAGACAATTTTTTACGTAGTGAACATAGTGCTTTTTTATTTTGTGTGTCTAGTCGCGGACGTTAGGTGCACCCGGTGCGAGTCTCGACGGCCTCCGGAGCGATATGACGAGAACGTAACTGGACACGTTTGTCGCTACGTGAACGCCCGATTGCCTCCAGCCCAATGGCATTCCTTTCGGGGCGACATGGCTGCTGGAAGGCTCGCTGTCGGGATCACTCACCTGATATCTCTGAAAAGTCGGCATTTGCACGCGCCAGCAAGCAAAAAAATAAAAGCACCCTAAGCAAGCAAAGGAAAACGAAAGAACCGCGATATGAAAGCCAAAACCCCGCGTCGCTTCCTATCACTAATACCTGCGACAGCTGCTAAACACACACTACTTCACTTCAAGAAGTCTCACTCAAGCACCTGGGTCAGCGCGAAGCACTGATCACTTCGGCGAAACAATTAGTTGAGGTAGGCGAGACAGGCGGGAGCAGAGACTTCGGCGGCCATGAAAGAATGGTGAAGCTTTTGTTTGTTATGGTATGAATGCAAACGGAAGTGCCCGTCTTGTAAACCTTTTGTAAAGAATAATAACTGTCATAACATGGGTTATTTTTTAAACGTAAAAATATGCCGCTCAAAAGGAAATTGCAACATATAACGAAGGTTCAACAACCAAGATCTAAGCTGTCAATCAAACTTTTAGCCAATGAGAAGTATAGCAGCCGATTGGGATTGACGTCACGGAATCCCAACTTCGTGGCGCGCAATTTAAAATGGACGAAATAGCCGCAAACCAAAATCAGTCTCACGCAATAAATATTGCTGTAATTTCTTTTTCTCGCGGAAAGATTGTTTTTTGACATTGCTTGTCCCAATTAGGCTGTTTAAAAACAAACTTTTTTTCTTTGCAGTTATTCTTTAAGAGGACATCATCGGACCGCTCTTGTCTTCTATGGTAAGTGTTAACTGCTAATGATTTCGACTCTGTGGACTGTCCCTACCGTCAAGCAAGACGATCGGAGCATCCAAAACAGGATACCTTGCTGGGATGGTTGGTTCAACGACATAATGAGAAACAAATGAGGCAAAAGGGACAGGACACGACACGAGAAACAGCGTATGTCCTGTGTCCTTCTCCTACTTTGTGTCCTGTCCCTTTTGCTGCTGTTTCTCATTATGTCATCCAAAACATATGCGGCCAATAAAAAAAAGGAACATGTCCAGGTAAAGTTTATTTAGTTTTCTTCTCATGCTCGGCAACTCTGGGGACTTCTGCATTCCATGTCTTGGTTAATGGTATGTCGTTTTACATTATGTTACGTACTGTGTTCGCCAGGTTTAGCTTTCCTAACGCGTAGGTGCATTTTTAAAGTTGCTCTTGCGGAGGTAGTGTTGCTTGGGTATGCAGACTCTCATTAATCTTCTAAAGCAGCTGGTTCTTCTCGATACGCGTCCCTTGTTACCGATTCATGAATTCATTAACTACAAAATAATAATTAAATAAGGTGGATCCGAAGCGTGACATAAAGCATCCCTGCACCGAAAAGTTTGCACGAAAGGACGAGATGAGAATTTCGCTAAAATGGAGTGATTTTGCTTTTTTCGATGGTTTCCAGAAAGTGCTTAATTGAAACTTGCTGATCCCGAGCGTTGTTTAACTTTATGAATAGTTTATTTGGCAGCGAACGATACATCACTAACTCTGTTTATGTGTGTGTGCGGTGCGTTATTTTGGGTAGGGTTAAAAATAAATAGCCTGTATAAGTAGATCAATCATCCTGTAGCATTATTGCATACTGTTATTTCAGAGAACTCATCCTCACGAGCTCGATGATAGATGGAATAGATAAAAAACCGATTTAACTAAATATTTTAATTATCAAGTGTAAAGCTATACGCACTCCGGAGTGCATTTCGGACGAAATGGCTATACGCACTCCGTGGAGAACTCATGCCCATCGGGCCACCTTTTCGAATGGCGCGTGTATCACTGGGGAGCGTGTTACCCCAGCCCCCGCCTGCGTTCACGCCACTCCGCGGCTACTGTATCGGCTGCTAATTACAAAACTTAACCAGTACACGCCGCTTCGCGGCGTCCAGCCGGCAACCCAAGCCCGCTGTCCCCGATCGCACCTCAGGAAAGGGAGTCCCATTTAGTTCTGCGAAGTTTCGTCGACAACATCATCGCAAAAAAGAAATGTCGTAAATATCGCATTATACCTCAACAAAACAAAGTGTTCGAAAAAAAAAAAAAGCGTCCACCGCGGATCGAACCTGCGTCCACTTGCGTACAAAGCGGACGCCTTAACCCCCATGCTATGCCATCGCTTAGAAAACTCGTTGTGACCGTTCGTTTTATACGAGTATAGCGGAGTGCGTATAGCCATTTCGTCCGACATGCACTCCGGAGTGCGTATAGCTTTACTCAATTATCAAAATACAAATGTAATGTATAAGTAACGATATGTTACATTTTTCAAACTTTACCGGGAACGAGTACCTTTCTCTCAGATGGAACTTGTAACTGGAACGCATTCCGAGAATCACAAGGAACGAGGAACGAGCTTTCATTCTTCTTTTAGAGGAGCGTGTACAGCACTGATGTGAAGTTTCATGGGTTTCATTCAGGCACTGTCGAGCAAAATGTCCGATGGCACCGCAGCGGAAGCAATTTTGCGGTCACGATGGGTCGCAGTGGTTCATCATGGAGAATGTGCTGGTAGCTGTAGTGCTGCCCTGTCCGTAGAGCGAAAAGCGGGTGCGTTAACTGCTGGGGCCAAAGCTGCTCGCAGGGTCGTTGGGCGTTGGAGGCAGATAATTTGATGAATCTTGACATCACCGATGGCGTCCAGAAATGAATCAGTAGCTAACGTATTTATCATGTCGGGTGAAGAGGTTGGAAAGGATATTCGTGCAGAACGTTAGATGCTGGATGCCAGGACTAGGAAGGTATCGCCAGAACAATGTCTGGCGAGAGTGCAGTTCCGAATTGTGGAGCTGCTCAAGGTATTGCACTAGGGCTCTTGCTTTGATTGAGACGTTCCAGCCGTCCGCTTCTAGGACCGTGTGAAATTGCATTTGATAGGCCTCCCAGCAAACCGCTCCATTAAATGGTCGCCGTTTACATAGAAATACGTTGTGTGCCACACTGTCTTGAGGAGCTGCAATGCTTCGGGAAGGTTGGAGTTGCGGGATCAGCTTGCTGTAGTAGATTTCAGAGGGTAAAAGACGCAGCTGGACTTCCGTGGAATCTTGGTTGTTAGCGCCCAAGTAAAATCAATTCTCCTGGCCTCAAGCGTCGTCATCGGTGTGGTCGCCGGCGTGGGCGTGAGCCCGGATGAAAGGCATGCCACCGCTGCCACCCAAACAGGAACGCTAATTTTTATTTACACAAAAACCTTCATCTCCATGAGGCGTTGTTGCAATAAGTGGTCTACATAGTTTATTTCTTAAGGAACACAAGTAATACAAATATTCACTATATTTTTATGAAGGCGAATAAAATATAAAAACACCATTGAGCACCAGAGAATCATCTTAAACATGTGCCTTGAACACAGCTATCGGCAACCTATTCAACGTTTCAATGCTTTTGGGGGAAAAAGAGTAAGCGAAAGTATCAGTGTGTTAGGAGTATGGTATGATCTTATGTAGGTGATCTGTTCTTTTTAACATATCAAAGAGTTCCTGTCAGCAAGAATCTCTTTTGATAGTAGTTTATTGATGTCGGTATCACCTAAACAATACTGCCTAAAAATATGCGTGCGTTGCCTTAGTTTTTCTTAGTGTAAGACCTCCTTCATGTTAATGACACTCGCGCCTAATTCATATTTGTTTAATACAAATCTAGCACATTGATTTTGTAGTGTTTCAAGTTTGTCCATCAAATAAATTTGATGCGTATCCCAGAAAACCGAAGCGTTTTCAATGTACGGACGACTAAATGTAAAGTATGAGGTTTCCATAACCTGTCTTGAAGCCTGTCGAACATTTATTCGAATAATATTTAGCCTACGACTCGCCTTCAAAACTATCATTTCAAACACGCCCCTTCCATATTAAATTATTAGATAACGTAACACCCAGGTATTATACACTTGAGCTAACTTTAATTATTTCGTTATTTATTATGTAAACAGAAGTAACGGAACTTTGTTTCTTCATAAGTTTGACCTGTACGCATTTTTAACACATAAATTCATCTTTCAAGTATTCTCATCATAGTGAAATTTGGTCTAGATTACCTTGTTAATTTAGAATGTCCCTAGATATTTAATCAATCAATCAATCAATATTTTATTTGGTGCCTAGGAACAACCATGAGGTCTTGATGCTGGCACACCGACATATTCAAACGCTTACTAATATGAAACATACATATGTTGCCCATACACACATTAACACGAGTAAAACATAAAAACATTTCAACTAAAGAAGGACACATAAGCAATACGTTTCATCACGCATAGAAAAAAAGATTAGCGCGTTGGCATCTTATCACAGCTAAATGTTATAGCATTAAATTTAAAGCAACGAAGCATTACTCGCTTGACAAGAAATATTACTTTTCAGGACATCATTAGCTCGAACATACTTTCAACTCAATGACCGAACTTGTTTGAGCTAGAATCAAAAATATCAAGAATTTTTCAACGCACACGTTGTAAATTTCCAATAACCTGGGGATCGGGAATATAGTACTAAAAGTTGTGCATATATAAAATGGAGCATTAAGTATTTTAGCCACTCTAAGTACCATGAAGCGCAACTCCGATAGATGACCCGGAGAATCAATAGACCCGTGCAGGGTCTCAAACAAAAAAAAAAAAACAAGTCCGCCTTCTCTCGGGGACGAAACAGACCAAGCAGTTTGATACGTTTGAGCAAAGCCTCGTAATTCAACGAATGACAATCACTTGTCAAATAGCGGTGTTTAAAAAGATGAGCAAATCTTTGTTGTATACGTTTTGTTCTGAGTGAATTCGTATTACAAATGCCATTCCACACTACCGACACGTATTCTAGCTGAGAACGGCTGAGGGAACAGTAAAGGGTAATAAAAGTACATGAATTAGTAAATTTTCTAGTCAGGTGACACACAAATCCCAAAGTTCACAGGGATGCACTAATCATGTTCCCCACATGAACATCACATTTTTCGTAAATCGCACAACCAAACGGGGAGGAGGGGTGGTGATCTTAATGAAGGAGGATATAATCTGTGACTTGCTGGATGACTACTGTCGCATTACTAGTGATTATGAAATCTTATGTTTGCGTGATAAACAAAATATTTTCGCAGTACTTTATCGCCCTCCTAACAGAAATGTTGAATGGTTTCTTGAGTTCTTTGATGCTTTTTTGGTGTTTATCAATGAAGGTAAATTTAATCTCGTTTGTGGGGGTGACTTTAACATTGATATGCGGTGTAGATACAAAGGTTAAAAGGGACATGGATTCGGTTATAAATACGAACGGTTGTAAGAATCTTCTTACTCGACCAACCAGAATTACCTGGCACAGTGAAACTACAGTAGATTTATTTATAGTCAATCACCTAGTCGGCGACATAAAAAGTGGAGTCATTGTTTGTGATCTGAGCGATCATCTCCCAATATTTTTGAGTGTAAAGAATATCTCTAAAAACAGGAACAAAACACAACCTACATTATTTCAAAGTATTACTCAGGATCGGTTGGACGCATTTCGACAAGATGTCAAAACGCTGGTTCAGGCCATAAAAGAACACCGAGATCTCTTATTTCTGTTACAGGAAATGATATTTCTCCGCCAACGCGATAAAGGAAGCATAATTTATAAATAATGACAATTCATCATGCAATCATAACCGCTATAATCGATTGTATGTTCAGAATGATGTCGTTTACATAGACAAGGAAGAGCACAGGACCCAGCACAGAGCCCTGGGCGACACCAAACACAGCTTTTACATCTTCGCATTTTCAGTTGCTCAGTTACCTTTTATTTACTCAGTCGAGCCGTCCTGTCTTTCTGCAACGTCTTTTTCGTTCTCTCTTTCTTCTCCTTCTCATCTCATAGCATATGTTAAGCGTGGCTACCACTTCAGATACATAACCCTGAGACGCAACACTCGAGACAGGAATGTTTCGGTAAATTATACCGTTACGCCAAAACACGTAAAAAAAACAAAAAACAACTCATGAGTGAACCAGCCTTTACCCCTTCAAGGTACTCCTCCCTCTCGTATGTATAAACCTTTTTACTGGCAAACGCCACCAGGTGGTGCCCAGTCTTTGAGGATCGAGGGAACTTTCTGTTCATAGGAAAGAATGAACAAAGCCCGCTTTAACACCGCTCCTTGAAACGTCGATGAAACATCTAACCAACCGGCGGAATCTCCGAGCGATTTCCGGTTGGCTATTTGAGCGCCTGTCTCATTCGTTGTTTTCACTTGAGTACATCCCGTTTTCACTCGGCTAATCTCTTTAATAGTACGAAACGAATAATATTGTTGCAGTTTGAATATCTAAAATTTGCACCTCTAATCTGAAACAAATATTACCATTAGCTAAACTTCTCGCTCGTACTTCTTTCTCACTGGTGTTTTTTTATTTTTATTTTCATTTTGACCGTTCAGAACAGTTACTCGTCGGCTACCCGGACTGCCTGCTGCGTCGGCTGCTCGACGGCCGCTGTGCCAGCGGAGCGGCCGTGCTTTGGCTTGCGGCAGCGGGCAGTGACGTTGCCTGTTGGTAATCGGTCTATTTTATCTGCCAGTACACCGATAAAACGGCGCCATGTTCTATTGCTCGCCTCGGTGGTGCTCTCGACTTCCGGGGGCAACAGCTCTGCCAAGTTCTTTCGGTTCCCGAGCGACGAAAGGTAAAGACAGGGACTGCTTTTCCTTATTCCTGTTATACAGTTTTTAATTGCCGAAAACTTACTGGTGCATGTTTCATATTAGTAGATTTATTCTAGAAGGTCCGAAGAAACGGGGCCTTTAAGTTAAGTACCGGAGGATCGGTGTTACCCCACCGCGCTCGGTATCGCATGGACCGAAAGCTCGCGCTGCAGAAGGAACCTGCGAAGAGACCGTGGCGATTCAATCACTGACGCTGAATACAGCAAACCTGCATGTGTCACTGCAGGTCTGCGAAGACTTGAGTTGTAGTTTCGTGCAGATTCTGTTACTTTGTTGTGTTGTGAAGTGAACGTGTTTTTTTTTCCTGTATCAAGATCGTGCCCAATGAAAAGAGAAATTGCAAAAACGTTTGGACTTGTGCTCAGTCTGGCAATGTGAAATATCACCCATCTTAAGCCGCGAAACACCTGTGGTGGGGCCTACTTTGCGTTCATTGACTGACGATTCAATGAGACGTGGCTATCACTGGAGCGTGCAGCGTTGCCGAGCCGAAATCAATCGAGTGACGCAAAGTCAAGTGAAATCGTTTCGGAAGCGTCGGACATTTGCAGAAAAAGGTAAAAGCACACATTTCTTTTTCTAAAAAAAGAAAGGTAGCTCTTGCTTTTCTCATCCTTGGTGGCAGTGGAACGGGGGCCCGTTCGGAGTTCGGAGCAACGGAGCTGCTCCGAACTCCGAACGAGCTTGCATCCTGTTGTCGCCGAGGAAGGGGAGAGAGGGAGAGGGGGAGGACGCTCCTCATACCCTCTCCAATGGTCTGGCGGTTGCCATGACGACAGTGCGCGTATTTTGTTTTTACTTCTTGTTGTTTTTGTAAAAACCCAACGCCGGTCTGGGGAGGGTTGGCGTCGCAGTCTGCAATTGGAGTCCCAATGGGAGGTATAGGAAGATTCCGGGGGTTGGTTTAACCTCCCATTCTCCAGGTAGACGACAAAAGAACATGAAGCGCGAGATTTATTCAATTTTTCTATATATTCTTGTAAACCAACATCGGCTCCTTCAAGAAGTTAGATTTTGCAGCCAAAGGTTCTCGTTAAATCTCCAGCTTAGTTTTCCGTGTAGCATTTAGGCTTTCTAGCACTGGTGGCATAGCAAGCTCGACAGGCTTCCAAAGACGGCGCGACTGAATCTCGCTTGGGACGCAAGCGGCAGTTCATGTTTATAAACAGTAAAAGGGTCTATATACCGTTCCATACAAATTCCCCAGTGCTGGAAGCTGGGATCAGTGCTGAAGGTCGTTTTGTGTCAAACCCTCCAGCAGCGCCGCCGTTTTGATATACACACCTTGTACGTTGTTTCAATGTCGGCAACCTCTTAAACATTCATGCAAGGTGTGTCTACATAACGAGAGTGGTAGAAATAATCTGGTTTATTAAAATAATATTACGATTTAAGTGTTAACCCCTTCAACCTACATCCCCTCCCCTATGCACACACCGTTGCATACAAATTTTCTAGTACTGTAAACAGTGCTGTAAACCATCACGTTTCAAACCTTTCAGCGGCGTCATCAACCCGATGTTTCGCCTGAGCGTGCACGTTTGTTGTTTATTCGAGTCTTATCAACATGTCTGGCTGCCTGATCAACTGCTAGTTCGGCTGCTAGGGATATGCAATGACTGAGTACGTGTTAAGTCAGCCAAATTGCGGCAAACGATATAAGAAATTATTCAGGAATGCGTCATGAGGCCAGCCTGCCGCCAAACTAAAGCACGCAAGGCGCCATGTCTACAGTACGTGAGTGCCCTTTGTTCTTAAACTCTTTCGTCACTCATAATGTTGCATATACAAAATAATTTTAAAGTAAACTTCAATTGCAGTAGCTTAGCGAGTTCTTTAAGATGCTCTAAATACCGCAGCAAAATGTGATTTTCAGCGAAGTCATTACAAGTACAGAAACCTCTCTTGACATTTATATTCGTATATTATCACCTTGCAACTTACTTGCCAATTGAATTCGAAAGTTATTCAATTACTTTTTCTGAAGTATTTGTATCCTACTCAAGATAGTTTGTTCTAAAATACATTTAAATGCCATAAATACATTTTCCCTAAATAAAATACTCTAAATAAAATACCCTAAATACATTTTCAAGTGGGAAAAGCAGACAATTGTCTGCAAACGTGATTTCAGGTTTCCAGCACGAAATCTAGTTAGATTTTCTGTTCCACAATCCAGTTTATACAGCTTCTTTTTCGGTGACGTTCCTTTGATTCCCCTTTAGTCTAGATCAGCCAGTGACGAGTCGCTGAGGCCAATCAAGCAGTTCTTAAATTGCGACGTCGCTGAGTTCGTCGTCTCTTTGTGCGTTCGCTATTGTGATATAGTCCATTCAAAGCGTCTATTAAGGCAGACACGGTGAGCCAAGTGTTTCTTGACACATATATGTGCTCTAGTTTGAGCGGCCATGTTCCGAATGATGGCACGAGGAAGGCGGTTCAGATCGCGCAGCAGCCGGCTCTTGCGTGCAGCGTCGCAGTCTCGCGGCCGGTACGCCATCACAGTCCAGTACACCACCTATTCACATTACATTTACATCGCCTGGTCTACTTGGCCAGTACGGCCAAATGAACCAGGAGCTGTAAATGAGCCGTGATCTTGCACTCGAATCTGCGCGTCTGTGTTTAATCACCAACTCATGTTTACAAGCAAAGCGGAGCGCCCCTAGCGACACGCCAGCGGCGCCGCGCATGACGGGTGGGGTGTGGGCGAAAGAGCAGCGTCCCGCATCAACAAGCCATTGGAATGTGATGCCGTCGGCTTCGGTGTGGGTCCCCGTGCTCTTTTTCGCTTTGGAATAAAGGGTTCTTCTTTTCCAAGCAATGTTTTACTACTTTAGTGATCTTAGGGAAATTAACGAAGCTTGTTACCTGCAGAGGTTTGTGTCAATAATGTGACGTCCGGCAATTCATTCCGTGTGAACGCCACTGAATGGATGCTAAAGCCTGATTTACATGATGATATTGTGCGCTGGCTGCTTTCAGTCGCGACGTCGCTCGGGCTGCAAAAGCGAGGACGGACTCATGTTTACAAACAAGGCGGAAAGCCCCTTGTGACACGCAGCGGTGCCGCGCATGCGCGGTTGGGTGTGGACAAGAAGCCCCGCGTTCCGCATCAACAAACCATTGTAATGCGATGGCGTCGGCTTTGGTGCGGGTCCCCGTTCTCTTTTTCCATTGGAACTGGTGATTCTACTTCTTCCAACCAATGTCTTGCCCGTTTAGTGGCCTTAGCAAAATTAACGAGGCTCGTTACAACGTGAAAGTTTGTGTAAAAATTCAAAGGGTCCCCTAGGCTAACCCTAAGACAACTTGAAGACGAAAGCCCAAGCGCCGATGCATTAAAGACGGACCCCCTTTTATTGTGCTAAGTCATCCTTCTCAACGCGCTGGGTGATTATCTTAAATCGCTTAGTCATCCACTTAATTCTCTTTAATTCATATTAATTCACTTTAATTCCTTTTATTCAGTTTAATTCCTCTAAATTAGGCTTGTCGTCCTTCTTAATTAGCTTTGATTACTCTACTTCTCTTTAATTCAATTCACTTTAATTCCCCTTAATTCACTTTGATTCCTACTGATTCGCTTTGTCATCCTTCTTAATTTCATTGCCTCCAATTCGCCTGAGTGGTCACGTAAACGTTTTCGTACCTTTCATGTTGTCGACGTGTTTTCGTTCAATGACTTTTAAAGTCTACTAGACGATGAGACATATAAGGCTTCGCCATGACGCCTGTCAATTCATTCCGCGTGAAAGCCATTCATGGACGCTGAAGCCTGATTTATATGATAATATTGTGCTGGCTATTTTCAGTCGCGACGTCACTCGGGATGCAAAAGCGAAGACGCACTTATGTTTACAAAGCGGAGCGTCCCTAGCGACACGCCACCGGCGACGCGCACGCGAGGGGGAGGGGAGGGGAGGTGTTGTTGACAAGAAATGCCGCATCCCGCATCAACAAACCCTTGGAATAGGATGCTGTTGGCTTCGGTCCCCGTGCTATTTTTCGCCTTGGAATTGGTGATTCTAGGTCTGCCTAAACGGCTTACCACTTCAGTGACCTATGCGAAATTAACGAGGCTTGTTGCGCCGCAAATATTCGTGTAAATACTGTGACATCCGGCGATTCATTGTGCGTGAACGCCACTAAATTGACGCCAAAGCCTGAGTTACATGATGATATTGTGCTCGCTATTTTTATTCGCGACGTCGTTCTGGCTGCAAAAGTGTGGACGGCAGCTTCTCACTCCACGTCGATACTGCAAATGGCAATCAGAATCGGACTAACTGAATCAGGCATAACAAGTCGGTGATGGACACCGGTAACAGTAATGAACATTTCTTTGTATCAACTGTTTACCCCAAACAACCTGCAACCTTAAACGTTTTTGAGACTGCACTTACTTATCTTAACGCTTGGTCTACTGGCCGCTTTCGTTTGAACGAGCGGATGACAGTTTGAACGAGTTTAAAAAGTAGACAACAGTTGGAACGACCAGATGGCCATTTGAACGTGAAGACGCACCAAACGTGGTCCGCGGGTGGTCCGGGTAGCTTGACGGTTTTTTCGCGTTCATGTTGTAAATCTAAACAAATAAATCTAATGACTACACGTGTCCGTGAAAGCAATCCAAAAGGGCTTCCCGCGCAAGCAATCGTTGTCCGACGGTGTCTGGTTTCCACTATTCACGGCATTTATTAACGTTCTCGGACAAATCGACCAGTCTCAGAACACATGAAAACTGATCCTCAAACCTTTCCTGGCTTTGAAGGTCGCGGTGTTTTGACGAGAGGAGAGGTTTTTGTTTGGTTTCTTCCAAAACAATACAGAAATGCGCGCCCTGCATTGCGATTTCTGCCCACACCCTAGATAGGAAGTGCGCCCGACGCGCCACCACTCCGGCTTGACGTAACAGTGCTGAGTTGGTGTATGGGCAAAACTTGGGACGACAGGCCAACTCGTGTTTGAAACCTCACAGACGTTCACGGTTGCATTTTGCGTAGTGACGTAGGGTTTACCGCACTGCGTATACAACTTGCCTTTCGCTAAACACAGATCATCCTTGCAAACTAGCCTGAGTTGGAACGTAAGAAACAAAATAACTATTAGTGAACATTGCCACACATTAATTTCCTCATGTGAAACAAATGTTTCATTTTGCGTTTTCCGGCAAACACTTCCTCTGAATACGTCCTCCCCTTTTTCCAAAAGCACTCCGTTAAATAAGAAAAAAAAATAAAACACAACAGCTGCTGTCTAAGGAATTCTGCAACGAGTCCGGCTCTCCTGGTTCCCAGTTCCTACGTAATATATTCACACAATATGTATGCGCATATTTTTCTGCGGCTTCTCTCAGATGCAAATGAGCGGAACAAGGTGTCAGAGAAACGCATGTGATCAGTTTAATTTGCACGTGATTTGTTTGATTCACGCATGTGATCAGTTTAATTTGCACGTGATTTGTTTAATTCACGCATGTGATCAGTTTAATTTGCACGTGATTTGTTTAATTCACGCATGTGATCAGTTTAATTTGCACGTGATTTGTTTAATTCACGCTATTAGTTACGACGCTGCTGCATCGTTAATGAACATATGTGGTGGGCAGAGCTCCGATATCACGAGAGCACCAGCAGGTTTTCGTAACATCCGGGATCTAATGAATGTTGCTAAAAGGAACACGGACGAAACTATTAAAATTGGCCGCGATCTAGGTTTCTAGAATCCCATAATCTATTAAATGCAGTAATTCTGGTGCGATCTCTGATAAATGCTTATCAGACATGAAACCATCATTTCAGAGTGAAAAACCTTTGTTTTCATCATATTCTCTGATACACTGAGTGGAAGCTAAATCGGTGTACATAGGCCGATTTACGTCAGGTGAAATGATATCAAATTTGAAGCTAAATTTAGCATAGAAAGTGAATTAGTGTGTAGGCCACGTGACATCGGTTAACGTCACGTGACCTCTACAGCAGTGCAGTTTTTCCGCTAAATTTAGCGGGAGATGTCTGAAAGGACGGACGGGCGGACGGACAATACTTCGAGATTAGTGTTTCCCTTAAAGAGCTTTTCACGTTTTAATAATACTATGGTGCGCTATCGCGAGGGGGGGGGAGGGTGCGACGATCGTGCAAATTATAGTGGTCCCAGGATTCAGGCTTGTAGACGGCAGCATAATCTGCAGGCGGGTAGAGTAACTCATCGTTGCTTCCCGGCTGCGTTTTCCTAGAGTGGCGATATTTATTTAGGAAGGCACCCAGGTAGCACGTCAGAGAACCGCCTAACTTGGCGCAAGTTTCGCAATCCTATAGGGGCTTAGCTGCGGTCTAATACGGAGTTTATCCAAGGCGTTATTCATAGGGGCTACAGTTCTTGCACTGGTGTTTCTAGGGCTTTTCTCTGGCTCGCCACATTATGCCAAAGTGCTATATTTGAGCCAAAAATGATACATATCAACCGAAGATAAGCAGTAGGGCTAAATCCGTCTCTTTTTTGGCAATTAAGGTCAAATGAAGCTAAGCTGAAAGCCAAACATACCAGCAGGGAAGCCTAACTTTGGCACATACGCTTTGCAAATTAGAACCAAGATACGCAAATTCTGACAAAAAAAAGCCAATTTTCGGCTCTACCTCGATTTTTCCTGCTTCTCGAGGCCCTAAATTCCTACCCAAAAGTAAAATGTGCCAAAATTTGTGCTGCCTGAGAAAGTGGCGCTTTTTTTTTTGCTACGGTCAGCAGCAAAATAAATACATTCTTCTGTCGAGGCCTATGGTATTTAGCTGAAGTCCAATAGACTTCCTGGATAATTAAGAAAAAAAAACAAGAAAACTCGGTGTCTCTTTTTCCTGAAAATACGTCTTGGCATAGCCATGTAAATTATTTGGTTTCCAAATAGTCCCGCGTTGTTGGTTTAACATACCGCCACAACCAAATTCTACCAGTTCGCGTGATAATAACTATTTACAATGCTTTGTTCTACTCGCTACTGAGTCTTGAAACCTTGTCTGGGGCACAACCATAGCATCCAACCAAAACAAAAACTACCTACTTAAAATTAAAAAAATGTTGAGAGCTACATTTAATGCACCTCACGACTGCCACACTAGACAATGTTTAGTAATTTGGAAGTGTTTAAAATTCAAGACATTTGATTATAGACTTCTAATCACCAGTAAGAATGACAACGAAAAAGGATGTGTTCTTTTAAACAAGATAGCTGCATTATAAAAATAATATTACGGTTTACTTGACCTGCCATAATGAATATTGGAAGGTTCCAACATGCAGACCAATTTATGGGCAGCAAATGCTTCGCTACTTCATTCCTAAGCTTCAAAAGAGCTTTGGAGAAAGAAATAGAAATCTAGAAACCATATCTCCCAAAGAGTTGCGTGGGACCTTATTAAATATTTCAACTTGCTGTGTCTTGTTTCTGCTATTTCCATTTTTTAATGTATAGTGTTCTGTCTATTATTGTTCTTTGATTTCATTGCACGAAGACTGTTGTTCAATGGCTGCCGATGGTGCTAGGGCATGTCAATCTTCCTGTTGAAGCTGTTTTCTATTGCTTCACCATTTCTTTCTTTAAATGAAAATAAATATTATTATTATTTTGAATTATACATTGTGTTAACCTCGCATGCGTGATACCGGCGAATCAGCATGAACCCGTGAAAATGCCGTGTTGCAGCGTTCCGGAATACTTGAATCACCCAATAAATGGGTGAGCCCAATATGGTGCCCCAAGAAGCGCGAAACGGAGGTGACTCTACTGACACAGATCGAGCGCGACAACCTACTGCTGAACCCAACATATATCTGTCGAGTACCTTCCCACATTTGACTGACCACGTGGTGTCACGTGTTTGAAAAGTTATTACGCGTCATTTCACAAGTGGTAACGCTTAGCAACTGCTTAAAGACCGACCAACGGAACCATTTTCCGCAAGGTAGGAAGATGCCCCTCGCGCCCCTCCTCTTCTCACCCTCTCCCGAAAGTCACGTGATGGCAGGGGCTTCTTTCGTGTCGGCTTTTCTTGTAGGGATAATCCTGAAAAAGCGAAAAATGAGCGGCTAGCTTCGAGCGCGACACAACCTTGAGACTTCCAGGTGTCTTCCCCTCGTTGACGCGGGCACGCTCAATCCACGAAACTGAAAAAGTCAGCGCGACCGAAGGTTTTTTTCTTTTTTTCAAAAGCTGCATTGCAGGTTTGAGGCCACTTGGTCGGTGAAAATAGAGAGGCCGTGATATGCTGGTGTCGTTCCAGCAGCCCTTCACAAGGATTGACTTGCGCAAAAAAGGATTCAGATCATCGATAATACATTTCTTTCCGAAACATATAAATCAGGTTGCTTTCCCTAATCCCTTAATCACTGTTCTAAAGCATATATCTCTTCTCGTATGTTGTTCATCCTATTTTGCACTATTTTGCGTATTTTTCCTTCCTTCCTCTGCTTGATGACGGTTTTGTAAGTTGATAAAGGCCTTTAAATATTGGCGCGGGCTTGCACGATCAACGCTGCACCGGATTTATCCAATATTGGACAAGATTGGCGTCAGGAGGGTGGAGGAAGCAAACCGAAATACTGGCTTCTAATGAAGACGGCGCAGTCGTAAGATAGGTTTTTGCTTCTCCCGCCTTCACAACGCCCCATGGTTTGCACTATCACAACTTCTCAGTAACCTAGCTGTATACCACATTTTACTCGTAGTTACTATAGATGTGGCCCCACAGGCTTTTCCGTTATGAGCGAGACGACTTTTTAATGACCGGTGACTCTCCTGAGTCAGAATAAATATCATCACCATCCCACAACAACAACTCTTTTCTCTCCAATCCCCCCCCCCTCAGGCCACTCCAGGAAGCACTGTGCACACAGGGCTTTTTGGCTACTCATTCTCAACACATTCGAACCTGGAAGTAAACACATCGTATGAACGACGCCCAGTTCATTTGCCACCTAAATAAGGTGGCTCTACTGTTGGGACCCAATCAATTTCATCACAATCATTATTTGTTATCATTTCATGGTGAAAGTATGTTCGTCGTGATGCCATAGAAGTGATCCATTCAAAGGGAGAAATAGGCCCTCGTATTTATTTTGCGGAAATATTCGCTCCTCTGAGGCTCTAGTGCGTAAGGCCAAAACACCAAGGCAGTGCGTAATACTTTACAACTGTCGTTGACGATGAAATATTTGTGGGAGGTGCATACAATTGTTTACACCATATTGTAGCACCCTAAACAAAAACATACCTAAGCACAACAAATAATAGCAATAGCAAAAAAAAAAATCACTCCGCGAAAATTGTTGTTTCCTTACCCCCTCCCTCTATCTTTTTTTTTCCGCGCCACTACAAAGAATGGCAGCCGAGCAACGAATTTCCATCAAAAACCTCGCTTCTTGGAGAAAGGACTCCAGGGTATATAGTAGTGACTATGTTAAGGAGTTTGTAGAAATAATAGGCGACCATTTAATCTAGCCTTCATCACAAATCATACCAAGGATATTTCATTTTTCTTTCCACGCGATTAGAAGGCGAGACGCTAAGGGAATTTTTGTGCACTAACATGCTGCTTCTATGAGAGAGTGCCAGTTTAATCACGGTTCACAAACATTCGCGGCCTGGATGATGACATGGAAGCATGGCGGAAAGCAGCTTGCTGGAAATCGAGGTCTATATTGCATTGCACAGGTGTGAAAAAAATATTACGTATATTTGTCTTATTCCCGTGCACCAAAATAAAAACAGAGTTTAGAAACCGAACACTGCGTTTTGAGGAGCGCCGAAAGGACTTAAAAAACCGGGACAACCTGAACGATACCAGGCGCCTTGCGTCACTCAGCTTGTCCTGGTTTCTCGTTTTTCTGCATGGAGCCTTTCAAAAGGAGATGAAAAATTATGAACCGACTGACCCGACGTACCACATTAGAGCAGTAAATTTTCATTACGAAAGGCTCTCTTCAAGCGTCTTGCATAGTTAAGCTTGTACTGGTTCGTTTTTATTGTTGGTTCCTTTCAAAAAGTGAGCTCTAAGCCACTGCACCAACTATTACCACATTCATATTTGCGGAAGTGGAGAAGTGGAAATGCGACAAAAGGAAAGATTTGCCCGCGTTATTTTATTTCTATAGAAAAGCGGACCGGATAGAAGGGGGCCAAA
This sequence comes from Ixodes ricinus, assembly GCA_037355805.1. NCBI lineage: Eukaryota > Metazoa > Arthropoda > Arachnida > Ixodida > Ixodidae > Ixodes > Ixodes ricinus. Next base: position 10,630 of record JAZHYW010034177.1, on the reverse strand, counting down.
ATCTTTTACAACAAACACACAATTTGTTTCTATAATTCTGTCTAACAGTTTGATGTGAAGGTATACTTCGACAGTGATTAAACAATTTACATCTCAATTAACATGACCTATAAGTCTGGTACTCTCTCTTAGAAGCAGCATGTTAGTGCACATGATTTACTCCCAGCGTCTTGCCTTCTAATCGCGTGGGAGGAAAATGAAAATATCCCGAGCTTGATTTGTGCAGAAGGCTAGATTCAATGGTCGCCTATTATTTCTACAAACTCCCTGACAGCTTCACTACCATATACCCTAGAGTCCTTTCTCCGAGAAGCGAGGTTTTTGGTGGAAATTCGTTGCTCGGCCGCTAATCTTTGTAGTGGCGCGGAAAAAAAGAATAGAGAAGGGGGGGGGGGGGAAACAACAATTTTCGCAGGCTGATATTTTTTTTGCGATTGCGACTTTTTTGTTGTGTTTAGGTATGGTTTTGTTTAGGGTGCTATGCTGTAAAATATTTTATGCACTTCCCACAAATATTTCATCGTCAACCACAGTTGTAAAGTGTTACGCACTGCCTTGGGCGCTTTGACCTTACGCACTAGAGCGTCACAGGAGCGGGTATTTCCGCAAAATAAATACGAGGACCTCTTTCTCCCTTTGAATGGATCACTTCTGTGGCATCACGACGAACATACTTTCACCATGAAATCATAACAAATAGTGATTGATGATGAAATTAATTGGGTCCCAACAGTAGAGCCACATTATTTAGGTTGCGAATAAACTGGGCGTCGTTCATGCGATGTGTTTACTTCCACGTTCGAATGTGTTGAGATTGAGTAGCCAAAAAGCCCTGTGTGCAGGCTGCTTCCTGGAGTGGCCTAATATCTCCTCAACCAGGAAAAGGGGGGGGGGGCATAGAGAAAAGAGTGGTTGTTCTGGGAAGGCGATAATATTTATTCTCACTCAGGAGAGTCGCCGGTCATTAAAAAGTCGTCTGACTCCTAACGGGAAAGCTCGTGGGACCACATTTATAGTAACTATGAGTGTGGTATCCAGCTAGGTTACTGAAAACATGTGGTATACAGCTAGGTTACTGAGAAGTTGTGATAGTGCAAACGATGGTGCGTTGTGGAGGCGGGAGAAGCAAAGACGTATCTTACGACTGCGCCGTCTTCATTAGAAGCCAGAATTTTGGTTTGCTTCCTCCACCATCCTAACGCCAATCTTGCCCAATAATGGACAAATCCGGTACAGCGTTGATCGCGCAAGCCGGCGCCAATATTTAAAGGTCTTTATCAACTTATAAAACAGTCATCAAGCAGTGGTAAGGAAGAATAAATACGCAAAATAGCGCAAAATGGGATGAACAACATACGAGAGGAGATATATGTTTCGAACAGTAGTGAAGGGGTTAGGGAAAGCAACCTGATTTATATGTTTCGGAAAGAAATGGATTATCGATGATCTGGACCCTTTATTGCGCAAGCCAGTCCTTCTGAAGACACGGGGATGGTTCCAGCAGCCGCGCAATGCCAGAGGGTGGCTCCTGGAACGACACCAGAATATCACGGCCTCTAGATCTCCACCGACCGAGCGGCCTCGGGACTGCAGCTCATGAAAAAAGCTTTCGGTCGCGCTGGCTTCCTCAGTCTCGCGGATTGAGCGTGCCCGCGTCAACGAGGGGAAGACACCTGGAAGTCTGAAGGTCGTTGTCGCGCTTGCAGCTAGCCGCTCATTTTGAGGATTATCCCTACTGTAAAAGCCGACAGGAAAGAAACCCCTGCCATCACGTGAGTTTTGGGAGAGCGTGAGAAGAGTGTGAGAAGCGGAGGGGCGCGAGGAGCATTTTCCTACCTCGCGGTAAATGGTTCCGTAGGTCGGTCTTTAATGCAGTTCATAAGCGATTCCATATGAGTACAAGGAAAGGTGGCGGCTCCGCTAACAGATGACAGAGTTCCTCCCACTCTGGCCGGGCCACCAGTCCAGCAACACTGAGGGACACTAAAGGCGGGAAGTAGCCACACCTGGCACTTTTCGGGCAAGACGCTTTTCATAATAACACACAAAATTGAAGAGGAAGAAACACGACACTACCCTATTGTAAAAAGGTATCTGGAAGAAACAGGCGCTTTATACAGTTCCATCTAGATCCAACATGTATTTTCATCGTCATACATTCAACCAATACGGCTCCTGTATCTTTCCGCAATACTTATTTTCGCTATATATGCAGCCACCAAACTTCCACTTGAAGGAATGCTCAATCGAAATTTGGAATTCGAAAAATAACGCAGCGTAAGTGTTGAACGGGACGCCATGAACTCTAAACATCACTGACACATCAATGTCTGAAACGGACGGCCGTATTTTTGGAAAAGGAGGGCGCGATCAAGCGAAGACTATGACGTCACGATCCTCCTGGAACAGTTGGGAATAAATGGAAGCGGCCTCGCTTCTCTCCTCTTCGCTTCGGTTCACCTGCTCAGGGAGACAAAGTGAAGAGAATAGGGAAGGAGCATAGTGACGTGACATGTCTCGTCGGCCTCGTCGGCCTTGTCGGCCGTGTTCAATCCCGCGATTATTTTCCAAAAATACGGCCATCCTCTAAGGATGTCGCTATATTAGTGACATTTTTGGGATTTGCAACGTACCGCTTATCGCTCCAGCCTTGTTTTGTGAGCTTTAGATTTCGGTTCAGTATACCTTTAAGCGCCATGAAACTTACATTGGTCAAACACGGAGTAATCATATTTCACTAACGTGTCATCAGCAGCTCACCACTCCGACTAAGTGACCACTATGTTTACAACAAAGCGCCGATATTATGTATTTATTTATTTAATTATTTTTAATGGCCCACAGAGGCATTACATAGAGGGGGTACATGGAATGTTATCATAGCCGTACAATGTTGCAATTGTATGAAAATATAAAAGGAAACATGATCACGCTAACAGAACTCAATAACGCCTAACATGGTGCATGGTCACGTACACCGGCATGTAATATTTTTCTTAATGATTGAAGAGTAATACAGGAGAAGTTTTGCAAGTGCTACTAAAAGAGGGTACATGAAAAACCTTATAGAAAAGACTTAATCAGCGATGGTGAAATTAACAAATGGAAATGTAACGGTACCAAACGTACACGTGCAACATAGAAAATAAAAACAAAATAGATGTCATGATAAAGAGCCATGTAACAATGATACAAACGTGGCATGGTTTGTTGTCTGCGATTTCGCTTGATTGACGACTGGGTTGCTTTCGCCAACCCAGTCGTCTATGGCCTGTAGAAGCGGAGAAAATTTATACAAGTTAGTTTTTGCGAAGGGAATATGAACTATGCTGGGGCGATCATGACGAGGAAGGTTACGGGGGGGGGGGGGGTGACGTTATTTTCGCCAAATTCAGTTGAAGAGTGAAAGAGCTTATGGAAATATGTTAGCCTAGCAAGATATCTTCTTAGCTGAAGTGTTTGTAAGCCAATTGAGGCTTTAAGTTGTGTGACGCTTACAGGTGCGTATTGTTTGAGTATGAATCGAGTTGCCCTGTTTTGAAGCGATTCTAGCCGGTCATTTGAATATTATTGATGCGGGTTCCAAATTATAGATGCATACTCCAACTTTGGCCTAATCAGAGCAGTGTATGCTGGTAAATTTGTTTCTTTTGTTGCCATGTACAAAAGTCTTCTCATAAATCCTAAATATTGATTTGCTCTTTTATGAATGTAGTCTATATGATTATTCCACAAAAGTTTAGGACTTTTATGAATACCCAGATATTTAAATGACGTTACTTTACTTAATTTTGAATCTATGAGGGTGTAGTCATGATGTACAGCCGCAACGGAAAAAGAGTAGCACAAGTGAACGACGACCGGAGTGGCAAAATCACGACACGCGGCGCTATTGCTCCCGAGCGCCCCGATAGCGAGAGTGCCAGTCACGTTCCATGTCTCAACACGGGGGTGGCCGGCAGAAAGCAGCCCATCCTAAGCCCACATTTTAAAAGCTATCTTATCCTTCAATTTTCTGCCGGTCACCCCCGCGTTGAGACATGCAACGTGACTGGCACTCTCGCTATCGCCGCGCTCGGGAACAATAGCGCCGCGTGTCGCGATTTTGCCGCTCCGGTCATCGGTCACTTGTGCTACTCTTTTTCCGTGGCAGCTGTACAGTCGCCGCGGGAGTTAGTAGCTCCACGCGAGCGCGTGTCTTTTCTGAGGAACGCATGACTGGTGGCTTGCGATAGAACAAGAGATGACGTCAGGGGAAGTCCATGTGGAGGGGACGGGGAAGCCGTCTCAATTCAAGGGAACCGTTGTTATCATCTGCGGGGGGTGAGCGTAGTTCGAATGAAAATGGGAGATGACTCTGCGGAATCATCTCCCATTTTCATTCGAACTACGCACCCCGCAGGCGGATGATAACAACGATTCCTTTGAATTGAGACAGCTTCCCCCGTCCACTCTGCATAGACTCGCCCTGACGTCATCTCTAGTTCTATCGCAAGCCACCAGTCAAGCGCCCCTCGGAAAAAGACGCGCGCTCGCGTGGAGCTATTAACTCCCGCGGCGACTGTACAATAGGAAAACGGTTGTTTAATTTTATTGTTTTCGTTTTTTCTATATTTATTTCCATTTGTCATGTCTCATTATGCTATTCAAGTCTTTCTGAAGGGCAATGCAATCTGATTGATTTGATATATGACGGTATACGACACAGTCATCAGCAAACAGTCGAATTTTCGATGAGACATTGTTAGGGAGGTAATTTATATAAACTAAAAACAAAAGTGGCCCAAGAAGAAATTATTGTAGCACTCCAGATTTAACACTTACGGGGGTGAACTTATGTCATTTGCTATTACGGTTTGCTTTCGGTTGCTGAGGTATTCTCGAACCAACGTAATTATCTTTGCGTTAATTTTAAGATATTGCAAATTTCTAATGAGATGACTGTGGGGTACGCGATCAAAGGCTTTTGCGAAGTCTATGAAAACTGCGTCGGTCTGCGAGGACGCATGGATGTTGGTGTGCAGGTCAGATATCTGTTCAAATAGCCGAGTTTCGCTAGAGAGACGGCGCTGAAATCCATACTGGTTAGAAAAAGTGTATTGTTAGTGGCGAGGTGCTTCATCGCGGATGAATAGATTATATGTTCTAGAAGTTTACATGGAACAGATGTTAAGGATAGGGTGTAAGGATCGACGAGGGTCTCCGCGGGTGGCCCGTTAGCACCAGGGAGACTTGGCTGGTAGTAAGGCGTTACGTAAACACATCCCGTGCTCGGCGACCTCGAGAGACGGGCGTAGTTTACGACGCGAGGTTCGGAACGTGCGTTTTCTGCCCAGTGAATCGGAGCGTTTGTTCCGGGCCGGGAGAACGCGGTGGCTCTCGCCGGCGCTGTTTACACGGCGCGTTTGCATCGTTTTGGTCTTTCTCGCCCGAGTGTGGGGGGCCGCGGCGGAGCGGCAACGTCGGACCGCGTCTGGCAGAGTGAATTACGAGATGGCTCGCCAGATCGACGCTATCCAGACCGGGGTCGGTTGTCCGCTTCGCCTTGCGAGTAATGGTTCTGCTTGCATCCGAACCAGCCCGACCTTTGACCGCGAGATGTACACAAACCGTCGGTTCCCACCCGGGAACGTAAGCAATTGCCACATGGCGAGAGAGTGAGCCGATTGGTTGGCAGTGGGAAACGCCTGTCTCACGACGCGTCGAGGATTCGCCGGTCCGCCGAAAGGGGACGGACCGACGAGTGACTTTAATGGGAAACTCAGCAAGTGAGTTCAGTTTGCGCTGGGGCTCGAGAGCTGTCGCTCCGTAATCGAGTCAGGTCGTGGGATTCCGAGGGACTTCTGTCCCCGTAATCGGGACGTAATCCCACGAGCCAGCCAACTCCCGAGCTTGGATAAGCTAACACCCGACCACCTCCTTCCCAACCCCGTTCAGGGAAGTTACCCTTTTGCAGTATTGTTTCTCTTTGTATTTTCATTCGCTACCAAAGTATTAAATTGTTTATTCAAAAGTAACTAAAAGTTCAACTGAATTAGTCGTCGACGGCCAAGGGAAGCAACTTCGTCTCCGACAAGACCCGCCCAGCTTCCCACAACGAAGTCCGTCACCCCATCCGGACCTGGCAACCCGGACGGCGCAAGGTGAACGAGACGAAAGAACCCGTACTGGCGCAGTCGACAGGATTGGCTTCGACGACATCAAAATTCAAGAAACATCATCGAGCGGCAACAGAACGACTACCGCAGAGAGCCCACGCATCAGAGACCGACTAGCGTCAAGGGAGCCCACTGTCACCCCGTGCCATCCAGTCCAAGGGAGACTCCGCGGCGCCGGTGAGTGGAACCTTCACGTTTCTTTGGTGTGTGCGCAGACGTAGGAGTCAGTTGGCAGGAAAAATGAAGAAATCTGGGGATAAAGCGAAAACTGCGGAAAGGGATAAAGGGACCGACGGAGGGGCGGAAGGGTCGGAAAGTCGGTCCGCCGACGAGCGCGCTGCCCATGCGCACGCGGAAACCATGCGGCGCATGGATCATGAGCACGAAATTGCCATGTTGAAGCTAAAACTAGAGAGCGAGGAGAAAATCGCGGCATTGCGTGGACCGAGTGCCAGTGGTGCAGCTACCGTGGCGACCGGTATGGGCAGGCTGGACCCTGTTTCGCAATGCGCGAAACTTCTCAAAAATCAGAAACTGCCACCTGACGCGGAAGTTCCGGTTTGGTTCGACGGTGTCGAGAAGATGTTCGTGGCCTACGGAGTGCCAAATGAGAGCCGAGTGCACCTGATTATGCCGGCCTTGTCAGAGAGAGTTAAATATCTTTTTACGAGGTTATCCGCGGAGGAGATAGCTAGCTACGACACAGTCAAGGCCGCCGTCCTGGACGAACTCCGACTCACCCCTGGCGAGTACCGGAAGCGGTTTGCCAGCGCACGTAAGCGAAAAGATGAGGGGTGGGCGCAGTTCGCCTCGAGGACGGCCAGCTATTTCAACTACTACCTCGAGGCGCGCAGTGTAGAGAGCAAAGAGGACCTGATTCATCTAATGGTCGCAGACCAGGTGAAGTCGAGCCTCAGTGAGGAGTGTCTCCGACACGTCACGCTGCGTGAAGAGACAAAGTGGCTGCAGGCACACGAGCTAGCTAAGGTAGTACAGATGTACGAGGAGGCAGAGAGAGACGGACGAACGGCGAGGGGGGCGGATATCAGAGGCGAGGGATCGAAGCCGAAAACTGACGGTCCGAAGCAGACCTCTTTTCGCCCTTCACCCCGTTGCTTCAGTTGTAACCAAAGCGGTCACATGGCGAAGAACTGCCCTGCGCGTGAGGGTCAGAATCAGACCGCGCGAAAGTCACACGTGCAGGCAGTGGCAAAAAAGGACGAATCCGCACCCTCGGATGCCCCAGATCAGCTAACGGCTGTGATAGATACGGGCAAAAAGCAGGGACTTGGAGGATCGGGTTTGATCCTGGTCGAACTCTCCTCCGGTGACCGGGAGCTGACCGCCGTGCTAGACACCGGAAGTGAAATAACAGTCGTCAGAGAGAACGCCGTTCCGCCAGAACTGGCCGAGCCTAGCGGCACGATTCGCCTTGTTTCAGCCTTTGGGCAACAGGTAACAGCAAAACTCGTGCGTTTGCCGCTGCAAGCCGGACCCCGAAGCGGGGTTAGTCAGAAAGACCCGGTCAGCGTGCTATGCGCGGTGACCGATAAACTGGCTACTACGGCGGACTGCTTACTCTCCTCTGACGACTGGCGGTTGTTAAACCAGCGCGAGGACCAGGATTTCGATCGAATTCGAGACAAAGCGGTGCCCCTGAGCACGACAGCCGCGGTGTCGAGCGCATCGGCTCAAGACGCTGCGGAAAGAGATGGGGAACCCAGTTCACCGGGGGGCTAGACTCAGAGGCCGTTGGTACCGACGCGGGGGAATGTGGGTCAGGCGACCCGCCCGAACTTGCGGAAAAGAACGCTGACGGCGGGGACGCGCTTCCCGACGGGGGAGAGAGAGGACGGTTCCTCGAGTTGCAAAGGGGCGACGAGACCCTCCGTTCCGCTTGGGCGAACGCGAAGGGTGGCGGGGGCGGCATGTTCGTCCGCGATCGGCTGTTGTTTCACAGGGACACGGTAGACGGAACCAGGGTGGCTCAGTTGGTTTTGCCCAGGGAGAGGCGCGCCGAAGTTTTAGAGCTCGCCCATGAATCTCTTTGGGGGGGCCATCTCGGGTGCAAAAAGACTAAGGCGAGGATTAAGGGCAGCTTTTATTGGCCTGGAATTGAGGCTGATGTCCGAGAGCATTGTCGTTCTTGCCATGGCTGTCAGATCAGGTCGGACAGAACCGTGAGAGACAGAGTTCCCATCACACCGCTCACGCGGCCGGAGAGACCGTTCCAGGTAGTCAACATCGACTTAATTGGCCCACTGGACGTTGCGTCGGCCCGGGGACACAAATACGCGCTGTGTCTGATCGACCTTTGCACGCGCTGGCCAGAGGTGGTACCTTTGCGTAATCTCACGGCAAAGGCGACTTGCGACGCACTGCTGGAAATTTTCAGCCGAACCGGGGTGCCTGAGCTCGTGTGTTCAGATCAGGGAACTAACTTCACGGCGAAGCTCACGCAAGAGTTGCTCTCGAGGCTGGGCTGCACACCGCGCTTCTCGACCCCGGAGCATCCGGAGAGCAACGGCTCGGTCGAGAGGTGGAACCGAGTGTTTAAGAACATGTTATTCCACGCCATAGAAAGGGACCCGCGAAACTGGGACCGATTGGTGCCATTTTTGCTGTGGGCGTATCGAGAAGTCCCACACGAAACGACAGGCGCGTCGCCTTTTCGGTTGTTATACGGAAGGAGCCCCACGGGGCCATTAAATATACTTCAGCACACTTGGACGGGGGAAGTCCCCGTACCCAGCACTCTCCGAGAGGCGCCGGCGAAGTACCTAAGGCAGCTAAGGGAACAGCTAAGCGTGGCGGCAGAGGTTGCGGGTCTCACGAGCGGAGTCCAGCAGCGCGCTTACGCGGAGCGCTATAACCGCTCTGCCAAGAACAAAGGGTTCAGGATTGGAGACCAAGTGTTGCTATTCGAAAGTGATCCCACCAGCAAGATGGCTCCGAAGTGGCTCGGGCCTTTCACAGTTTTGACTATTGAAAGACCGTGCTCCTACCGGCTGGAACTAGGGGAGGGCAGGACCAAAGTGGCCCACGCGAACCAGCTAAGAGCGTACAGGGCCCGGGTGGGACACGTGGGCGTCATATTTCACGAAGACGTGGAGTTCGGAGAGGTCAGCTACGCACCCCGGGAAAGCAGAACGACCGAACAGGCGGGCCAGCTTAACCCAGAAAAGTTTGATCACTTAACGCCTGATCGCCGCGACGAAGTGCAGGCCGTGTTCCGAGATCATGACTCCGCGTTCCGAACCGCTTTGGGAGCCGCGGAGGTGGGCGAGCATGAGATCAACCTAGAACAGGGGTACGCGCCTAAAAGGTCGTATCCATATCGAATTCCGGAACTGCTTAAAACAGAGGTCAGCAGACAGGTGGGGGAGCTGCTAGAATCAGGGCTCATCTACCCAGTCGAAAGCGAGCACGCGCACCCGGTAGTGTGTGTCTCCAAAAAGGATGGCAGCATCCGCCTTTGTGTCGATTACCGTCGCTTGAATTCTGCGACTATATCGGACGCGTTTCCAATGAGAAACCCTCAGGAGCTCATCCTCCAAGTAGGACGAGCGAAATTCATTACTACCCTCGACCTCCAGCGCGGATATTGGCAAGTGCCGGTGGCCGCCGAGTCACAGCACCTCACAGCCTTTGTAACGCATGAGGGCCAGTTCGCGTGGAGGGTGATGCCGTTCGGACTAAAGAATGCGGCCGCTACGTTCCAGCGGTTAGTCAATCAGCTGTTGACCGGTCACCAGTCATACGCCTGCGCGTACTTAGACGATATCGCCGTCTTTTCTGAGACGTGGGAGGACCACCTTCGCCACCTCGACGCCGTCTTGGGAGTTCTTGAGCGAGCAGGGCTGAGGGTGAGTAAGGAAAAGTGTCAGGTGGCTAGAGGGTCAATCGCTTTCCTCGGGCATATCGTGGGGTCAGGAGCGCACGGCCCCGACCCAAGCAAGTTAGCCGCGATCGAGGGCTTGGATCGTCCGCATACTAAGAAGGAGCTGCGGAGCGTCCTAGGACTCTGTGGCTATTACAGAGAGTACGTAAAAGACTACGCTACTATCGCCGAGCCCCTCACGGCCCTTACTAAGAAGGAGTGCAGAACGCGATACCTTGGCCCGAGGAGGCGGAGAATGCGTTCCGGCGTCTCAAGAAGGCACTCTGCGAGGCGGCGAGCCTTTCGACCCCGAACCTGCAGGAGCCTTACTGGCTCTTTACAGACGCGTCAGCAGTGGCAGCAGGGGCATGCCTGGCCCAGATCGGGAGTGACGGAGCTGAGAAGCCGATCGCGTTCGCCAGCCATAAATTCACTCCGACTCAGGCACGCTGGTCCACCATTGAGCGTGAGGCATTCGCCATCATTTGGGCGCTCGGCAAATTTGATAACTGGCTCTTCGGCGCAAAAGTGCACGTCGTGTCAGATCACAACCCTTTGTCCTACCTGACGTCCTGCAGTCCGCACGGGGCAA
>JAZHYW010034176.1:0-15397 GCA_037355805.1 Ixodes ricinus | reverse complement strand
AAAGGGAGGTTGGAAGAACCCAACGCTTTGACGAGGTTGTACTGCGTTCACCCTGCTGACGGTGCGCTGGAGGCTTCGTGTTCTCCGACCAATCTTATCGTCGACTCTGTTCCACGCGCAGGAGTGCGGAAGGGGATGGTCACAGCATGGTTCAAGGTCGACAGCTGAGTGGTCCAGCGGGCAGCGGTCCAGCCTCCACCGCGTTGTCAGCTTAGGGGGTGAGCGGAGCATAGGAAGCAGGTGGGGTGGAATGGAGGGGAGGTTGGGTGTCCCGGATACGCCATCCGCATGTGTGAAGGTGTGGACCCGGATTATGGAGGCTGCGCTTCGAGGCTCTGTGCCGGGGAATCTTGGAAGCCCATTTGCCGGCGCCTCGGGCTACTCCGTCCGGTCCGACTATCTTTTTTAACCAAAAGCGGCCTCTTTCTTGCACAGACGCTATTGCATGACTTACCGTCGCTCTACGCTTGCAGCTCATGTATCCTGGCACATGGTCAAAATCGAGACAGCTTGGATTTTTTTTAGCAAGCTTTTTACACATTTTGGAACAGTGCGAAAGTAAAACATATAAAACAAAAATAAATAATAAAAAAAATTCACTCATATGCCCGAAGCTGCGCGCGGGCCGCAAGAAAACGCCACGCGCGAACGCCCGCGGCCGCGAATGTATACTTAGGGACCCCTGCTTTAAAGAGTTACAGCTACTCTTTAAAGAGTGGATCCTCGTGACAAGCCACTTACTCCCAAAAAAGTTAAATCGGCACTTTCTTTTTAGAGTGTACAGCAGTTTCGCGTCTCGATACCTTAAATTAGTGAATCCACCACCTTCGGGCAGCCCTGTAGTAGATCGCAGAGCTCCACATTAACACGCCAATTTATCTTGTCGCTTCAAAGTGCCAACGAAGCATCCTAAAATTTGTATCTAATAGCACATAAACGATCACAGCTCTTTTCTCATGTCTAATGTTCTTCCGTTTAACGGCGTGGCTGTGCTGCAGGAAGCAGGATACAAACTTGCAACGGGAGTGCTTCGCGCAAGTCGCTTCTCCGCAGTGCAGCAGTGCCATAGAAGAAGCGCACTCAGTGGGAGCTAATCCCAATCAGATCCAGAATAAAGATAAAAACTTTGTTGCCCAGTCCGGGTTCAACACAAGGGTCGGCCCAAATTTTATGCCGAACCTATCAATATTGAAAAGTTTTAAAAATTGCGTAGGGGCCGGCCAAATGACACGCAAGTGTAATGGATCCCAGAGTCGACCATGTCCAAGGCAAACACAGGGTCCGATCGAGAAGAAGTAGGCCCAACTTTTCGGCCCGCATAAAAAAAAAAAACTATGCATTGCCCAGAACGCTCAAACTCCACCCAAAGGTAGAGCTGGAGGTCATGACCAGAGTGCCAAAGTTTCAGCCCGATCCGGTAACTTCATCAAAAGTTATGTGATTTTCTGAAAATTTCAATGGGAAAATGGCGGCCGACGTAGGGTTTTCAAACACATGGGGCTCTATGTGCATGAAAACCGAAAAGCTGGCAAAAATGTGGCTCCATTTCCCATTGAAATTATCAGAAAATCACCTGCTAACGTTAGAGTTGCTATCGGATCGGGGCTGAAGCTTTCGCATCAGTTGCTGACCTCTGGCTCTACTTTGGAGCGGAGAATGAGCGTTCTGCGATGCGCGTGGTTTTTTTACGCTGGGCCGAAAAGTGAGGCCCACTTTCTCCGATCGGACCCTGTACTTCAAATTATTGTGAAATGTACACACAAGTCACAGGGTGAGGACATCACTGAAAAAAATGCCTCCACCTCGAAATGCACAGCGTTCGTCGCTTCCAGCATAGTGTGCAGGACTCCTGATGCAAATAAGCCACAAGAATACTATCTATAGCAAAACACTCAGTCCGATACAGCATATTAAATAAAACATTGTCCACTAGCATTTTGAACATGTGAAGTATATCTGCCATGTTTTCTATTCGTAAAATTCTGACTGCAGGAAACAAAAGGGAAAAGCCAAGCACAATCAAGCTACGTCTGCAACACTGGAGCCGAGACTTGCAGATGGCAGCAAGTGGCAGTACTTTGAGTGCCACCGCTCAGGAAAAAGGAAAGCTAGCAAGGGAGAGGAGTATGCATGACCAAGCAGCCAGGGAGGCTGCAAGACTGGAAAGAAGTGCTTAACAATGACAGTAACAACCAAAGGAACGTCAAGAAGTTGTCTACCAGAAGCAGCACTTCGGACATGCCATGGTCATAGATAGGATATAGTGTTCCTGACAGGCAAGGAGATGGCAGAAATTGCAGGTAGTTAAAATATTCCATGTAAACATATCAGTTTTAGTTTGATGAAATGCCGCCAGATTAGAATAAAAGATTTAGATTTGTGCCAAAGCAGCAAGCCTATGGGTTACTGCCAGAAGTGCAGGACCCAGGGAAGTTCTCCCAGGGTGTCCCCATAGAGGTCATCCTGAAGGACGTCAGTGCATCCATCACTGGACCCCTCCGACCACTTTACCTCCTCGAGCGCCCACAGATCCACAATATCAAGAGGCTAGTTCCAAGATCCTTCACAATGAGAGAGGGCAACAAAGATGATAACATCAGCGATGGTCTTTGGGCCTAGGCAATGATGAGCTTTGAAAACAGCATTGTTAAGCTCTCTTAGACAGCAAGGTATGTTCGTGGTTGGGGCACTTCTTACTTACAACTAAAACAAAAACACCAATACCCTGACAGGATTCTTATTTCACACGATGGCCAATTGAGGTGCATGTTTGTAACCTCGAAAAATTACAAATATTTCAAAATATACATATATTTGCAGCAGAAAAATAAATGGCATGCTTCCAGTGGGAGATAAAATAAAAAAAGAATTTTGCCGTTACCTAAATTTTCGTTGCTCCCTATTACCGTCTACTCTACCAATTTACACTTCAGGAATAAATGACCCAGAACGAGACTGCCCTGGTCCTGATGACAGAGCCCCAGCAGGAGCTGCTCTAGAAGCTTGGCACTGAGAAAATATGCATCGACTCAACCCACCATATGTGGCCCCATCTTTGCTCAAAAGCAATGATGTGCACAATTTGACAGAAAGCTTTTATTCAATATATAAGCAGTCCAACTGTAGGTAAGGTAGCAGTAGCCCAAGACTACCAAACCGCAACTTGTCTTTCAATTCAAAATGCGTTCCATTTCTCTTTTAGGGAAGTGCTTGTGTGACCGTGAGGAAGGCGCTAAGGGTAGAAGAGGGAACCAAGAGCCACACTTTAATACGCGAAGAGCACGCAAGCGACTGCGACGGCCGGTGAAAGGGGCCATGAATTGAAATTTTGGCTGGAATAAACAATTTTTGATTGAAGATTTTTACTAATCGCATATCAATTAGTGGGTCGAAAAGAGTAGAAAGTCAAAAGGTTGCTTTTCAGTACGAAAATTTGAAAATAGATCGGACTATTTCATACATCGTTTCCTTCAAACGCTATCCACCTTTTCACTGTGAGCAGATATCGTCAACAATCAAACGTGCTCATCAACAATCACTCCGTCGACAAACATTTAGATTCACGTTCGTGGCCAATGAAGTGCCGTGATGGTAGTTATCATCACCTCTGAATGACAACTTCTATGGTATGCTTAAAAGCATGGTGGAAGCTTGGGGTCATCGGACCGGTGCTCTAAGCCACGTTACGACGACGAGATTTCGTATTTCCCTTTCGAGTTAAGGAGCAAAGCTAAGGAGGAAGTTGTAAAATCCTTTTAAGACTGCAATTTCATTGGTTGCGGAGCGATAGTTAGATGCTCGGTAATCGGGACTTGCTAAGCCCTGCGTTTTCTAGCTGTACGTAAGTGACTGTCGTTTTTATTAGTGCTCGCCACTCTCGGGTTCCGCGGGCAACGCAGACAGCGACTCAGCGCAGGCATACTTTTTTTTTAGATGTGGACATATATATATATATGCATATTTTGTTTTTGTGACATCACAAAAAGAAAATTTAGCATTCAATATTTGATTCGAAGTTCAGAACTTTCGGCTATTTTTCGGCACCATTCGGTTTGATTTATATTTCAGCTAAAATTCCACTATTCGCACACCCCTATGGAGTAAAGTTTTTTTTTTCTTCTTGTTTGGTGACATTTTTTCTATCGCCTTTTTTTCCCATTCAATTCTGCAGTTGTAACTTAGAAATGACTTACGTAAAATACTGGGCAAGCGCCCACTCAAAAGTTAGAGATAATCGCAAAAAAAATTATGGATGGGGCTGCTTGTCCGGTCATCAATTTTACATATCAATGTACTGTGCATATTTTCTCAGATCTAACAAATTTGGGTATGGGCGCTGTGTGGAAGGGCGGATGCGCGGTATTCTGCAGCAAGTTCTCTACTAAAAACAAAGGACTAATTTTTAAAAAAATTTATAGATTCAATACAAAGAGGCATACGCTGATACTGAGACCAAGAAGCAGAGGACGCTTGACAGTGCCGTTAATGTGTTCAAGCAAGATCAACAAAACAAGAAGCTGGCACCATTGGATAGTTATCAGGAAATGTTTAATAGGTATCTGGCTGAGATGATCACCGTAAAACGGCCTTCCTCTGTCCTTTACTAAAGGAGTTACGATCAAGCTCCTCATGAAATTTTGAAACTGGAGGTGAATGTGATATCCCTCCGGACAATAAGAATTCTTGAAGGCCTTGCGAAGAAGTGCATCACGCCATTGCTGGCAGCGGATCTGGCTCAGTGCTCAAGCCTCTCGCTGCATTTTATTTTACTTATAATCTACTAGCATGTCAAGGGACTCTACAGTTATTATCAAAGTTCAGTTCGTTTTGAACTGGAAGCTGAACATGTATACACTCGCATTTAAACATTTCCCGGCTAATCACACCGGGGATCATATCAGGGAGGCATTTGAACAAGAGCTTTTAGAACGCGGCATTAAGCTGCACCAAATCGGGTGCATTGCTTGTGACAGCGCATCTAACATGACCAAGGCATTTAACATGTCCATGATCATGGAGGACAAGTAGTGCGGGAGCACTGCAGCAACTGATCCTGACCGTAAAGAAGATGAAGCCAGCCCTGAAGATTGCTCAGCTGCGGAGCTTGATCTCTCGAGAGCGCACCAGCCCGTGCCACCGCATTAGGTGTGCGGCACATCCTCTGCAGCTGGCAGTAAATGGCACCCCCAGGAAAGACCAAGCCTCCAAGGAGCTTTCGGACGTACTAAACATAGTGCAAGCCTCTTCAGAAGGTCTCCCCTGTGGACAGGGTGTCTCAAGAAAATCTGCAACAAGGACCTGGTCCCAGCAACTGGTACCCGCTAGAACTCTATCCTGGCCACACTGAAGCGCCTCACCCTGGTATGTCGATTTACAATATGTCTAGAAAAGTGTTTGCTCAAAGGCTTTCCACATATCCTTTAGAATACAATCCTTTAGAATTTAATCAGTTATCTATTATCAGCATATGACACTAACTGCCTTAATACGTTTTACGAAGAGTATTTGAACAAGAGCTTTTGGAAAGCGGCGTTAAGCTGCACCAAATCGACTGCGTTGCTTGTGATAGCGCATCCAACATGAGCAAAGCATTTAACATGTCCAAGATCATGAAAGACAAATAGTGCGGCAACACAGCTAGCAGCAACT
Organism: Ixodes ricinus; assembly: GCA_037355805.1. Lineage (NCBI taxonomy): Eukaryota > Metazoa > Arthropoda > Arachnida > Ixodida > Ixodidae > Ixodes > Ixodes ricinus. The sequence goes on along the minus strand of JAZHYW010034176.1, from coordinate 9,748 downwards.
GATCCTGACTGTAAAGAAGATGAAGCCAGCCCTGAAGATTGCTCAGCTGCGGAGCTTGATCTCTCGAGCGCACCCAGCCTGTGCCACCACATTAGGTGCGCGGCACATCCTCTGCAGCTGGCAGTAAATGGCACCCCCAGGAAAGACCAAGCCTCCAAGGAGCTTTTCGACGTACTAAACAGAGTGGTAAACCTCTTCAGAAGGTCTCCCGCTGTGAACAGGGCGTCTCAAGAAAATCTGCAACAAGGACCTGGTCCCAGCAACTGGTACCCGCTAGAACTCTATCCTGGCCGCACTGAAGCGCCTCACCCTGGTATGTCGATTTACAATATGTCTAGAAAAGTGTTTGCTCAAAGGCTTTCCACATATCCTTTAGAATACAATCCTTTAGAATTTAATCAGTTATCTATTATCGGCATATGACACTAACTGCCTTAATATGTTTTACGAAGAGTATTTGAACAAGAGCTTTTGGAAAGCGGCGTTAAGCTGCACCAAATCGACTGCGTTGTTTGTGATAGCGCATCCAACATGAGCAAAGCATTTAACATGTCCATGATCATGAAAGACAAGTGGTGCGGCAACACAGCTAGGAGAAACTGATCCTGACTGTAAAGAAGATGAAGCCAGCCCTGAAGATTGCTCAGCTGCAGAGCTTGATCTTTCGAGAGCACCCAGCCCGTGCCACCACATTAGGTGCGCGGCACATCCTCTGCAGCTGGCAGTAAATGGCACCCCCAGGAAAGACCAAGCCTCCAAGGAGCTTTTCGACGTACTAAACAGAGTGGTAAACCTCTTCAGAAGGTCTCCCCTGTGAACAGGGCGTCTCAAGAAAATCTGCAACAAGGACCTGGTCCCAGCAACTGGTACCCGCTAGAATTCTACCTTGGCCGCACTAAGTGCCTCACCCTGGTATGTCGATTTACAATATGTCTAGAAAAGTGTTATTCAAAGGTTTTCTACATATCCTTTAGAATTTAATCGGTTATCTATTATCAGTATATAACACTAACCGCCTTAATGTTTTACGGAGGTGTTCGCAAAATGGTATTTAACACATATTGTAACGGACTAAAATTCGCATAAATGTCTCTTGATCTCTGGAATTTAAAACATTAAAAATACAGTACAATCTCGATAAATGGAACCTGAAGGGACCAGGAAAATCTGTTCCATTTATCAGGAGTTTCATTTACTCAGAGTATGTAGTGTAGGTACACTAAAAATGTTGAATGCCAGCTTAAATGCTTTTTCAACAAGTGCACAATTTGTAAACATCAGCAAGTGAATGTAGAAGGCAAAATAATGACAAAAACACCAAATTGCTGCTTTTGTATATTCACACAAACCGTGTAAAAACGTTGAAGCAATATTCATGTTCTCCATTTCCCTCTTTCCCTGCTCTCCAGGGTGTCTCTAAAAGCAATCACTTGTTGAATCACCAAAAACAATCACAGTTGAAGAACGAATTCTTCCGTTTTTGCACGAATTATGGGTCCGGTGACGGGAAGGTTCTCACTTCGGGCTCTCCGTAGCCACAACACCAAGCACTTCTCAAGCTTTTCGTGTTCGGGGAGTCGCAGCCTCATCCTCTTGGGTCCAAATTGCGTACTGCTGAACGCACTCCGCAGCTTTTCCTTGTCGTGAAGAATCCTTGTCAGGCTACTTTTGGGAATGGCATACTTCGTTGCAGGCGCCGTTTTCGTGAAGCAACCGCTATCAAAATCATTAATGACTTCGATTTTTTTTTCTAATGTGAGCGCACGGTGTTGTCGCTTCATGGCCGCCATCGCAGAAAGTAGGACACTAGGCCTAAGATGCGAGCAGAAGCCTTGTCAAGCCTACCCAACATAGCTACCTATGCGTAAAAAATGAGAAAAGAAAACCCCACAAACCATGCGTACATGCTAATTTTGGGCATAAAGCTAATAAATATTAAGAACATTTTTAATACTGTTTTATTACTCAAGAGTTATTTTCCTTTTCTGCGATAGCGAAAAATATGTCGGCGACAAAGTTTCGTTTTCGGTTCCGTTTACCCGGAGGCGCGAGAATTTGAGTTCCGATTAACGGGATTACTTTTACCATTGCATGAATACAAAACCTAACAACGCCGAGATAGTTGTTTCGTTTAAGCAACAATTCCGTTTAAGCGATTTCCGTTTAACGAGATTCTACTGTATATTAAGATATATCCTGGGAAATTAAATTGGTGGAGTATTATAGTGCATTTATTGAATGCAGACTTCAACAATATAACAAAGTAAAGATGACCCCGATTGCGAAATATTTGACTGATCACGCAGCACTATTTCTTGTGCACCATACTTAGTCTGCTGCATATAAAAGCCGCACAAATTTTAAACCTGGAATTCATCCAAAAAAAAAAAGGGGCGTCTACAGATTTTTTACGCTTTCAAAGATTTGCGTATGCAAAAACAAAAAAAGAGTCGGAGAGTATTTAATGTGCCTTGGCGTGTTGAGTACTGTTGAGTAGTACCGATGCAAACAGCCAATCTTTTACAACACACGCAAACGTTAAACGGAAGAAGCAGAACAATTTCTTTTCAGACTACAAGCAATCGCAGTCTAAACAAACTCATTCCACTTTTCGCACTTAGGTTCGCAAGCATTATGAGAGATCGGCGCGTTCCGTTCGTAGTGTGAACAGAACATTACTTGACAAAGCTTAACCTGGGAAAGGGAAAGGAAAGCTTAAATTTGGTTAGCGCGATATCATGTCCGTGTCAAGTCAAAGCAGCTTCACACTATAGTTCGTAACAATTGATTGTTATAAGCAAGTGCTGGCAGGCACATTTTTTGTGTTCGTTCGACCCCGGACTGGCTACCTGGCAAATCTAACAATTTGATGTCCACCTAGAACAACGTACACAAAGGTCTGATTTTCCTGCACATTCTTGCTATACTCAGCTTCACATTAAAAGGAGATCATGAGTGGCTGGATTTAGACAGGCATAAATATTTTCTTGTATATAAATCTGAAATAATCATAGTACTTAAATAAAAGTGTAATTGTAATGCACATACCATGTCGCATACCAAACTTATGAGCCTTATAAATTCCGTGTGCTGATGTAACGAGGTTGGGGGCTTTTTGAGACGGTGGACTTTCGGTAGAAAAGACTTCCACGACGCATGCAGGCTCATCTTTCGCCTGAAACCAGTCTTTCAGGCAGAAGTCTTCGACGCTGTCGAGCAGCTCGTGCAAGAGAACAACGAAACAACCTGGACAAGCGGGGCTATTGATGCTGTGCCTCCTACCTTCACACAGTCGCGCCTGTCCGAGCTCCAAGGCCTGCTCAAGCCGCTCGGCGAAGCTGCTCAGCGAAAACGCTGACAGATTTCAAGGGGACGGAATAACATCTGCAATCTTGCATCTCTGCATCAGCACGTGCTACATTCAGATAAAAACCTACCTGGGTGAAGAACGAGATACATATTTATTATATTTTATGTAAAGATTAAAAAAATAGTCATCAACAGCCAGGCCGGAGAATAAAATTCAAGATTCACATCAGACCAGCTTTACTATAGTGATTTAAATCAAACTTTTCCCGCAAATGAATTTAAAAAATTTATTCGTATTTACCGTTTGGTCATTATATGTACTGTTATGAGCATTTGTGTCTTATTTAAATCAGATTCAACACACAAGGAAGATTTATATAAACCTCAACACGAGCAAAAAAAAGTGGTCTTCTACGCAGATCGAAGCATTGAGCATTCTTTATGCCTTCCACATTTTTTGTCAGTTACATAATGCCCTTGTCATTGTTCTATTCAAGTCAAAGCTGGGCAACAGCATTCAAAACTACCCTGGTGCTCGTTATCAGTTGAATCCTGCGAAAGAAGAGCAACTTGCCTTTCCGTGTGAAAAAATTTTGCTTGAGAACTTGCTTTTGATTGTAGTGTTTTGCTTGAACCAAAACACTACCGGGATACAAAGGAAACTGACAGACTCGAATGCTTACGTTAGAAAGTACTAGACTTTGACCTGCAGTTTGACTTGCTGTTTATGGCTTGTGAGCACTGCTGCATTGTTAACAAGTGTGAAGCACTATACACGGGTTTAAAATTTGCAAATTCAATTTGTACTTGTTTTCATATGTTTTCACCAATAGTCAGTTTTTAGCGGAAGCAGAAATTAAACCACCAAAATATGCTGCTTTTTAAGAAATAAAAAACCATGGAAAAACTTCTGCCGATTTTCACACTGCAAAATATGTGTCTTAGATATTTCTAGTGAGCAGTTAGGAAGAAGGATTGAAATTCCACTTTCTTCTCTTATTGCCCCTGCTCCTTCCAAGCACATCTAATGCCAGTGCAAGAAGATATCATGGGAAAAGCTGCAAAAGTCATGTGCCATCGCAATTTTGTTCAGGGACTTTCATGAATGGAATACGACCAACAGTGTCATGTCCAAGCCCTTGCATGTTGTACATGGCCTTTCTGACTTTTGCAAATGGTCTGGTGCTACTTACTGTTCTCAGATTAGAGTGCTTTCAATGTGTATAAATGGACAATTGCAATTTAAGGTTACGCACCCTGAGAGAACTTTTGGCAAGAAGAATCTACTTTCTTGATTTTTGGTCGGTGAAGTTGCTTGAGCAAGTTTATCTGCACCCTGCTGTGTAACCAGGACAGTGGACGAAAAAGGACAAATTGGTCCTCTTTTTTGATGGAACTCAAGCTACGCATTAACCTAACTGCGCTCGGTGCCATTTTTGGCATTTGAAAATCTAGTGCCTCAAGAGTGTTTAGGGTCACATTGGACTGTCCAAGTGTGATGCTTATTAATTAGGTGTTTGTGCCTCCTCGTTCTGCAATTAGAGACATTCTGCCAGCGTGCTTTATAGAGCATTATCTTAAGTGCACGTTTATTATAGACTGCACTGGGGTCCAAATGGAAGCCCCCCATGGATTCAGAGGCACAGCATTAACTCTACTCTCACTACAAAGGGAGCTACACATTGAAGTGGCTCGTAGTTATACTTCCCAATGGTGTGATATTGTTTGTTTGTAAGGCTTATGGCAGCAGACATTCCGACTCTTTCATCATAGATTCGAGATTTCTGTCGCTTGTTGAGCCAGGTGATGTTGTGATGTGCGACAAGGGGTTTCCTGCCATTAAGACAACAATGGCAGACGACAAAGCCGTTCTTGTAATGCCAGCCCTCAATGTCAAATGAGGAAAGCTGTCAAAGCAAGAGATGGAGCAGACACTAATACCTCTGTCAGACGGGCACCTAAAACGACATTTATGCCAAAGGTCATTAGAATTTTCAAATGACCTTTAAGTTCTGTCGTTCCAGACAGAGCAAATAAAGGTCATTTAAACAGTGTTTACAGCGATTGAAGTCTCATAGCTTGTTTAGGCACATAAAGCACATTCGCACTAAACAAGAAATTATTTTAGCGATATAAATTATTATGCACGCTTTCTTTAAGCAAAGAAATTATTAGAAGGACAAAATGACGAGTTCAGCCAAGTGATTTAAACTAAGTCCACTTTAAGTGCAAGCAAAGTCCACTTTAAGTGCAAGCAAATTGGTTTTTTGTAGTGATGAGTTGAACTTTTGCCGAATCCGAAATTCGGCGCCAAATTGTAGGATTTGACAAAACCGAGTTTTGCCAAACTTTTTAAATATTCGGCAAACATTATTGTTGCCAGACTTAAAAGTTGGTTTTTCGTTTGCTCGGGCGAAAAAGTTTAAGTTTTTTTATGCATATTGACACACTAATTTCTAAATAAGGTGATATTCCAGAAGGTAATCGTATCGGTGTCATTCTGCTGTGTTTACTGGCAATTCGACAGTGAATTTCTGCAGAAGTGTTGTGACAACAAGGTTGGGTAGCAGCGGCTGCAGTCACGACAGTCACATGTGCAACTTTCGGTTTCGAGGTCTTAGCAGCACAAGCCTGCAAGTGTGTCCTACCTTAATCATAGTTAGCGGGAACACAGGAGCGCGTGGCTCCGGGTACTATCAGTGCGCTCTGGTGGTCACGCGTGCAACTGCAGCGCATGTGCATTACAGGTACGGCACAAATATATTCTCATTGCGGACATCGCGTCGTGGCGATCGTGCGTCGTCTGCTACGGCAACGTCGTTTGTTACGCGCGGCATGTTGCGTTGAAGAAACAGCGTGTAGACAGAATTATCAGTCAAACTGATACAATGGAGATGTGAACTTTGTTTGATAGAAGGGCTCATACATATCTGGTTTTTTATATTTTATTCTGTAAGAATCAACGAATGGTTGGTTTTTTCCCAGTATCCGATGCACTTGATAAATAGGCATGTCCTTGCACGGCTGTCAGAGCTATTGCAGCCACCTCATCATGGCTAGAGTTTTAGAAGCGGACAGGCGGAAGATCGTCGAGCTCGCTCAAAACGGGCACTCGCAGCAGGCCATCGGGGCTCTCGTAAATAGGCTTTTTAAGACGGTTACCCGCATCGCGCGAGCTCTCCGTTATGAAGGCAGGATTCATGGCGCACCTTGAGGAGCTCCCCCAAGAGCGACGACTGAGGACGAGGATCACTAAATTGTAGCCGCTGCCGTGGATGATCCCTTTCTGTCGGCACGAGAAATCCGTGAGCTCCTGGCATTGGACGCCTCAGACGCCACAGTTCGTCACAGGCTGAGGAGCGCCAGTCTGATTAGCGGCATGGCCGCGCAAAATCTTTTACTTACAGCGCCAAACAGAGAGGCGAGGCTCTGGTTTGCAAATGAGCACGCGTTGTGGACGGCAGGTGACCGGGTCCAGGTTGTCTTCTCGGACGAGTCAACGTTTACCACGAGGGCAAGAGGCAAGTATCTTTTCAACCCCACCAGCATTAACAGCAGCATGCTCAGGCTGAGGAGGACTGAGCACAATTTAAGCTGACGCATATTACGAATACTTGTACCGGAACACACAAAAAAAAAGATGTGTACTGGCAGATGTATGCAGAGGAAAATTTTAAGTTTTGGTTTGGATGGTTATTTTAAACATACGTGCCCCAGAACACCAGAACTATAAAATGAATCGGCTGACTGCTTTAGCAATTGCCTGCAAGCAGTACTCTGAGGAGCATGAACAAAAAGAAGCGAAGAGCCATCCGCAAGTTGCTGAAGTCTCGGTAAACGCTCGGCCAGTATGCCACCATGCTGTGACAAATGTATCAAGACCCCGATGGCCGAGACTTCTTCGAGTGAGTCTGCATGTCCAGATTCTGGTAAGTTATGCTGTCTTTTTTGTTGTTGTTAGAAGTAATATAAAATGTTTGCAGCACAGCGAACACCAAGAGCTCTTGCCGAAAAACACTCCTTCATATGCTCCAAAACAAAAACAAAAAGCGTATATGAAGGCATCCTATCCCAAACAATTTCAAAGCCACTGAAGGGAAGCGTGTCCCCACACGAAGATAGGTATGACTTGCGTAAGGGCCGAGCGGTCAGCTGAGTGCACGGTGATGCTTTTCGGACAAGTATGTTACGCGCTGCTTTGAGTGCATTCACATGTAGGCACGCACGAAGAGCTACATATATTGGTAGCTACACAGCGTCACCTGATTCTGCACAGAAAATGTATCGTATACTGTGCTACATTTAACTGTAAGAAATGTTTGGTAAAACCTATGTGGACTATGAGATTTGTTATGCTTGCATGTTAGCCCGCCCTTGGAAACATGCCCCATGGCTATTATATGGAGTTGTTTCCTCACCATTTGACTGGGAGCCATAACTACAACACTTTTTGGGCAATGTTCGTATACCTAAAGTTCACGTGCCTATCCCCATTTCCAACAGGCATTTTGTTAAAGTATGGCATTCAGGTTATGCTATGTGTATTTTCAGATTTCATCTGGATCTCGTCTCTCTTAAAGGGGGACCAGCAGAAATATTCTTCCGCCTGGCGGAAAGTCCTTCTCGCCCTTTTTTTTACTTTTCTTTCTTGTCTTGTAGCACGGCGAGGCGGGGGGAAGAGTCCCCTTAGCGCCGGCTTCTTCTGAAAGGATAAACCGAGAAAATCCCCATTCTGGAGCGACGGGCGATGGGTGAGGCAGCAGCGACCTTGTAGACTTACAGGTATCTTCTAGCTCCTATCGGGTCATCTGCCCTATTGTTTGGCTCTCGCCAAGCCTAGCTCTTCGGGCGTAGGTTTCACGGAGCTGCATGGCTGCGCCCTCTCAGTCACCGAATTTGAGCTGTCGAAGTTGTTTGGCTGTAGCCCGTGGCAAAGTAAACGCATACTTGGGAGCTGCGGTGCATCCTCACACCCACTGAAGAAACGTTTTATAGATATTCTCGGTTGATCAAGGAGCTCCGAACACATGCGCGAGATGTGGTGACTTGAATATGTGAGGATGACTTACATGTTCACAAAAAATTCCATCTTCAAAAAACCGGCTCATCACGCTCACGCCTGTCTCAAATTGGGATCGATAGAAAAGAGAACTATGTACCAGGCGCGGGCATCTTGTAGCGGATCTCTGTTTTCTAGCAGCGGGCACAAAATATTGGAGAAGTTTAGTAGACTATGTTTTTAGGCCATGCTATATTTAGCGGGAGCTCGCGCTGCCACTTCGATGCATTCTCTGAAGCGCGCCCCTGAAGTGGTCGCGGGCCTTTGAAAGAGATGTACTAAAATGCCCTGTTCTGTGCCTAACTCGCAGAATGTATGAAATTTATATTTACACATTCTAGCAACCACCTGAGCTGAGAGGGCATCAAGAATGGATGTCAATATTAGAAAGTTTTAGTGGGTCGCTTGTAGCCACTTCGATAACCGTACTGTCCGTACCCCACAACTATATGCAAGCTAGACTCGCTGCGAACATCCTTTATCGAGTGCGGCTACGGAGCGTGAAAACACAATACTAAACCCCCTTATTGGCGTAGTCTATTGTGTCGTGTTATGGTTCAACGTTGCTTGTATTGGTAGTATAGAACGTCATCACTTCGAAGTATTTGTGATGTCTCACAAACACTAAAGCAAAAGCAGACAGATTATTTTAACGTATCACAGAATTGTAATTTAGCATTGTAAAAACATTTTAGGTACCCTACGCCACACAGGCAGCACGAACAAACTATCGCCGGTTTTCCCCCCCCCCCCTTTTTTTTCAATGATGTTTAGAAAACAGTTAATGCGAGTATGCAACCTAAGCGGTAGATTTGAGTGCGAGCCGATACATTGCATGGGGAAAACAGCAAAAAGCTCCGATGTCGTGTTCAAGCGCTAACAGTGTCGCGTAATGTACGCATACCGCTACACAATCAAGGCAAACGAAGTAGATCAGTAAATTTACTGACCAAAAAAACGTGGTATTATTTGTTTTGTTTTTTATAGTTGAAAGTTGTTATTTTTATACAAGCAATTCGGTAAAGAGTGCTTCCATTGGGCACCAACTTACGAAGCATCAATTTGTTCTTGTACACTGAATTCTGCATGGCCCTTGCATAAAAATGTCAATAGGGAGTTTCTGTAGACCGCGTTTCCCCCTCCGCTAAGCCATCCGCAACGAAGCAGCCGCTACTGCGCCGGCGCGCCGCTGGCCTTGACCGTAGAGTTCCGGCTAGCGTAGCTGGTTGCGGAGAGCGTTGCGGGACAGCGAAAACGATCTACGAAAACAGTGGATCGTACGCTAAAGCCAGCGTACGCAATACAATTGCGGGTCGGGAGTGCGCGTGCGCAGAACGCAATAGAAGAGCTAGCGTATTGCGTACGCACGCAACGCTGGGG